>OMOT01001489.1:0-10356 GCA_900312575.1 Acanthochaenus luetkenii
ATTAAAGTGGTAATTCTCCCACACTGTGCTCTGAAACGATGCAGCCAGTTGCCACCCGCTGACCAGTCCACTGGACACCTCAGTCCACTGGTCACCTCTTCCACTGGTCACCTCAGTCCACTGGACACCTCAGACCACTGGACACCTCAGTCCACTGGACACCTCAGTCCACTGGACACCTCAGACCACTGGACACCTCAGTCCACTGGACACCTCAGACCACTGGACACCTCAGTCCACTGGACACCTCAGACCACTGGACACCTCAGTCCACTGGTCACCTCAGACCACTGGACACCTCAGTCCACTGGTCACCTCAGTCCACTGGACACCTCAGTCCACTGGTCACCTCAGTCCACTGGTCACCTCAGTCCACTGGTCACCTCAGTCCACTGGTCACCTCAGTCCACTGGTCACCTCAGTCCACTGGTCACCTCAGTCTGAACGGCCGGTCTGCTGTTTGTTGTTACAGAGGAAGGAGCGGAGGGAATTCTGAACCTGTCACAGTCACACTGCCCTCTTTCAGGGAAATGTGGCCTTCGCTATTTCTTCTAAAGCACATTTCAAAATGTTTCTATATAGGTGTGTGTGTGTGTGAGATTTGGGGGAGATAGTTGCGAGTTGAGGTGTTTCGTCAGGGGAACTCTGGGAAACTCGAGACGCTGCAGGGCTCAGGTCGACGTTCTCAGTTCTAAGACTGTGGAAAAATAAATACACTTTCAGGCTATTACACACCAACGCCAAGGTTGCAATTCAAGTAAATGAATTGAGTGTTTAAAAGGAAGTTAATGGTGTTTTTCACTTTTTGTGGCCATTTGTCTCATCATACCTCAACTTTATTATTTATAAAAGTATACCACTATAAACTCCATCGCAAAACGTAGTGCCGTGTCTCTCGCGTACGCTTTCATCACCTGCTACTTGTCGAGGAACTTGCTGCTGGTTTTTGGGCCGCTACGCTCAGAGATGCAACATATTCAGACCTGCAGCTCTTTTCTCTGTATCTGCAAACTAGATCTGCTCTCGGCAGATGGTGAAATAAGTGAAAAGGATCAATACTACTTTCCAGTCATCACAAGGTCAAACAAGTTGTCCACGGTAGCTCATAGCCTCTGGATGGGTATTGGGAATAGTTGACCTGCAATGGGGCTATGAAGCAGAATTTATGTATGACACGTCCAACAGTAAAAAGAAACACGGCTAATAAATCACGGCCCAAATGAAAGAGTAACGGAAAGCGACCTGCCGAACGCATTTCCATCTCTGCTCGGGAGAAACGTAACGATCCGTCTCTCTCTCCCTCTCCGCCTCCTCTTAAATATCTTCCAGGTCTTTCTTTAAAGATCTCAAGGCAAGGAGAAAGGATTAGCAGGGGGAATTATTGACTCGTTTTCTGTGAGGGGAAACTATGGAGTGTGTCCATTTGTCTCTGGCTTGCTTTTTGATCAAGAGCAAAAGTCCAGCTCGTACTTTTTTCTCTGACCTTAGGGAGATCAAGAACGCAGGCTCGTGTAATCCCGCTATTGTGCAATGAAGCGGTGTCTCATTATGTCCGGACCGGCTTACAGTGGGGTCCACCGCTCGTGTCGATGGAGGCCAATAAGATCAATCCATTCCGAAAGCCTCTGGGTAGCTGGATTTGGCTGTACAGGGCTACGTTTAATTGACTGGCAGCGTATAAATCACTGAGAGACAGTGAGATTTAGCATCTGGTCGTGTCAGTGGTGCTATTGAACTGTGCAACTCCTAAGTTTGTTATTACCTCAGCCTTCGTCCGTATTAAATTACACCTCAATGTATTGAATTAAAATGCTTGGCGTCGTTTGAGCATTCACAACTGTGGCCCAAAACACGGGTCATTTTTGGTGTTTTACTGCGCGACTAGAAGGACAGCGTGACGATTCGGGGGCAACGGGTGGTTGAGCATTTCTGTAATGATGTAATCGATGGCGTTAATGGAATTTGACTTCCATAAAGAGCGCTAATGTTGGTCGGTCCTCTGCCACCGATTTGCATGGAGGAGGCTGTGGCGTCAACGGCACCACCGAGAGCCATCTGGAGCTGCAGCCCGACGGCAGCCGCCTGGACACACCGTTACGTATGGGCACTGCTACCTGAGCCAATCAACATCAAGAGCAGCCCGCCGTGCGGAGGCAGCTGGCACGGTGCTTTGGCGAGGCAGAAGACCTGGCAGTGTCTCGGTCCCAGTCTCAGCCGTTCTCTCCATCGGACTCCTTTTCTCTCAATTAATAATGCAATACTTTATTGATCCCCGTAGGGAAATTATCTTTTCACTTGCCCTCCTCCACAGGGAGGTCAGAGGTCAGGGTCAGCTACAGATCAGCTTCCCCGGAGCTGGTAGGGATGCAGTGTCTTGCTCGAGGACACTTCAGCACTGGGGCTCGAACCCGGGTCTTCGCTGTTTCTGAATCATTCCTTCTGCCTGTACATGACTTTGACAGTAAAATAATATAATATTTTCCCTCCCATCCTCCCTCTGTCTTCGTTGGCTTCAGGATTTGTCTCTTTTTTTTCATGTGACTGGCTCAACTTTCCTTTCTGGTTCATCCTATTTTTTGTATATAGATTTTTTGGGTGCACAGACGCAACACGTAAAATGATAAGAAAGTTCCTGAAGTGATCAGGCTTTACATGCCTCCTATTGAGCAGATTTGAGGGAAACTCTATTAAAATGTCAATGCAATTGGGCCAAGCTGGGCTCCTCTGGTTATTGATGTGTAATTATTTCGAATGGGCATGAAATCAAAACCATTGTCGATATCTAGGAGTTTTGATGGCATCATCCATCCCACAGCACCAATATCTCGTTGTGACACACAAACAAACAACAGGATTTTTGGCAATCGCAAACCCTACCATCGAAATACAATCCTCAACACCAGAACGCCACTGAAAAAACAACAACACTATAACAGAGAATAATATGGCGGTGCACAGCATCTACACGGCGGAGCTTTACTGCAGTGTTTTCCTCTGGCAGTGTGTGAGGCCTTATTATTGCAACAGAAGCCAGGGCTCCTTAATCCACAAGGGGTCTCAGTGGGAAGGAAAAGCTTCTCGAACAATCCCCGTTCTGGGAGCCTGTGGTGAAATCCGGCGATCAGTCAACCCCGAGCCCCTGAGCCTCCTGAGGGCTCGGGACTCAGGCCCGGTGTTCTACAATGGCCCCGGTGCACCGTGGAGAAAGAGGGGGAGAGACGGGAAGAGACGGAGACGGGGCGATGGAGAGAGACGGAGAGAGAGCAAAGATCTGCTGGGAAAGAGACGCCATCACTCAGAAGCACCGGGAAATTGGCTCAACATTGGTGTATTCATGGAGCTGAGTTACAAGGCCGGCGGGACACGGGAGTGGGTGTTGATTTCGCCTACGCACACACATAGTATACATGTCTCCAACACAGTGTGTCTGTATCAGGCCAATGCATGTGTGTCTGGATAGAACTTATACACAGGAAGCCATGGCAACACAGGGGACCTTTATTTTTATTTTTATTTTCTTATTTACGAAATGGAACTGTCATTCGAGGCATCAGGGTCCAACTTCAGCTTCGACAGAAGCCCACAGGAGGCCATCTTGCCCATGCTGATTTACAAACCATTCATGCTGTACTGTGCATAATCATGCTACGGTAGATACCAGAACCGCCTATGTCACTCTGGGATATTGTATTGTTGAACTGGGAACGGATCACATGGTTTTACACCGCTTCCAAACAAAGAAATCCCACTTTTCAAAAATGTGACATCTTTTGCAGAACGATTGCTTGCATGAAAATACAATCCACTATTGAAGGTTACTGAAATCATAAGCTATTTTTAGAAATAGAATAATAATAAATAAATATTGAGCAGCTAACGGTATCTTATCAAGCTCTATAATAAGTCATACTGCTCATTTTCTCTGATTTATCCAATTACCATTTAGTAATGGTGACCAAAGCTAGCTAATGAAATGACGCTCACATACGTTTGACTTTACAAGCTTCCCCCACTGTCTCGTTCCCAAGGACCCAGAGGCTGACCCTGCATTTCTGACTCTATCTCACCCATCTGTGAATGTGACATCACAACGGAAATGAATGTTTATAACGCGTTGTTTGTTGACACGGCTGACTCATTCGGCCGGTGGGACGTCGGTGAACGACACTCAAACTATCTAGTATGTGAACCGGAAAGCGTTTCATTCAACATTTTCCCATGGAACAGATTCTGGTGAGTATTTTGGTTGAAAACCGATCATCATTAGATAAAGCTGGGCTCCTTGCTATTCGTTACAAATACGTCCTGCTGTGTGCAGGGAAGCACAATACTGTACATTTCACTGGCAGAGGCAAAAGGCTGATGGGATCAACAGCCACCAAAGCTCATGGTGGTGTGATCCTCCTCCACCAGAGGGCAGTGCTCAGTGCTCGCTTGACCTCACAGCTCTGCCTGACGCCCTGATGGACCGGTGGCTGTGTCTCATCCCACCTGCCACCTAGTAGGTGTGTGTTCGCTCTACTCCACTGGTACACTGTTGGTTTTTCGCTTGTGGTTTCCATCAGTTCAAGACATCATTAGGAGAACTCCAGCAGAACTCTCTACCAGCCGAGTGATGCGTGGTCTGCATGCGGCCGCGTGGGCGGTGAGACACCGGTCCAAACTGAGGTCAAATTGATTATTGTGGGGGAACCAAGACAGTTACGTAAAAGGCTGACAGTCTCAAGACAGGCAGAATAAAGTATGGACTTCCTGTTGTAATGTTCCAAATAAAACCCTCACTGATTAATTTAATTGCTGCAATGATTTTGGAGTTATGCAAAGTACCAAAGTTAAAATAAACGGTACATCAAAGGAGGAAGCTGCAGGAAATACAGTTTTAGAAATGAAATATTGTTTTAGTGACAGTACTACTTCATAATACTACTAGTCTGGTCATTTCTTCACCTTGTCATTGGTCCAGGCTGTTCCATCAAGAGCAGAAATTGGCTTGATCGTGCGCCTGGGAGAGTTAAATGACTTTATCTCATTCTGCTCTGTGACCTTGATGAGGATGCCATGTGGATACTTTGAGTATCATTCATAAAAATACAAATAAACGTGTTCAAAAACCTGCTGGGAGCTTAAAACATTGCACGACTGTTTTGTATTTGCACTGGGCTTGTTCAGACACAGAAGGCAATGCTCACATGCAAAGCTAAGCATTATTATTAAAAAAGCTCCGTTTCAACAGTCTCAATGATTCTGTGCATCCTCTGTCCTTGCCTCCTTTTTGAAAGGTCCTGGAACAGATCTAAAGCACCTCCCCTCCTCCCCTCCTCCCCTCCTCCCTTCCTCCCTTCAGTGCTTTGTGAATGAGGGATGAAGGTTTACGAATCGAAGGAAGAAAAGTTGCCTCCCACACTGTCTGAAAGCCCAAACTGCACACTGCTTACTAAACAGTACTGTATGCATTAGGAATACACAAAGAACTACCGACACATTACCAATCTATAGGGCAACATCAACATCTGGAGCCCTATGAGATGTGTTCGGTAATTAGTTATTGTTTTATTGGTCTTAAAATTCTAAATGTTCTGAGATGCCTTCCAGATAAACGTGTGAAAGTATTGTACATACATACTGTCTGTGCAAGTGTTTCATATATTGATGCATTTTTGAGTAAGTGTGAGTGAGTGTGTGTATTTCATATATGCATGTCTGTGTAGGCAGTAAAGTTTGGGGTTAAGTCTTACATTGTCTCTTATACTTTATTCCTGTCTGATTTACCACAGTAATTGTTTGCGAGGCTTGAAACTCGACTATGAGTCAGTCGGTAGATTTGAGAGCGCAGCACCAGCATTCATGTGTCTGAGACGCGGGCAGGAATACTGCGCAGCATCTCAATAGTCACCTCTAACCAGCGATTTATCTGAACAACAAAACCTTGAAGCCAAGCTTGTTTCAAATTCAGTCTGGTGTCGTGAAATTTCGTGAAACGAGCACAATGTCCTCAAATGCAAACACTGTGCTCTGTGCACAACAGAGAAATATGTTTCCCCACCATGAAAGGATTGCACGGAGGAGACACGACCAGAAACAGGCAGTGGTTTGACATTGAAATAGTATTATGGAAAATGGGGTGCGGAGCCCGGATGGGTTCAATTAGATATAGAATGAGGTCTTGGTGTGTGAAGTGAACCGCATCAACCCATCGTAACATAACCGTGGATTCCACTGCACTGGAAATATATGAATCTGTAAAGCGCAAACATCTGCAAATCTGTCAATCGCAATTATTTGTAGCCGTTATAAACTGTTTATTAGCAACATGAAGACGTTCCATGATCATTGTTTGATATTTACTTCTGCCAGCAGGGCACGTCTGTATGTATGTATGCATGTTCCCACCATAACAAATAACCCTATGAAGTTCATACTTGGTACATATATTCAGCCCATCTATTAGCGCACGCATGATACTAATATCATATGCTGTAAGCTTTCAGTTATGTTGAATTATGGAAAGGAAAATAAATTACAGCAGTTCTCCAGCAACAAATATTAACTTCCTTTTACTTGTTACTTGCGCCAGCAGGGCGCGCAAGTAGGGTGTTCAGTGGGTACGTGGGTGGGTATGTGTGTTAACACCATAACTCCAAAACAAATAACCCTATAATGTTCATACTTGGTATATATTCAGCCCAAGGTACCCTGGAGCTGATGAGATTTCTAAGTCAAAAGGTCAAAGGTCAAGGCCATGGGTGTCAAAAACACATATTCGGCTATAAGGCACAACTTGGCACCTGAGTGCAGTCTGGTTGTTCATGATTTGTGTATTTTTCAGCCTCGGTGCCAACTGACAAAGGGAAACCCTCTCTTCTAATACTAACCTTGGCTTCGTTGTTTTGGTTTGCCTCCTCGTGTGAAATGCCCAAGTTTCCGTTACTTATCTATCACATAATTTGCCTGTGCAAACACTCAATCACCCCACTGAGATGAGAAGGACTCCTCACGACTCTGTTAGCCTTGAGAGAAATCTGTAAATACGAGGCAATTAGTTTCAATATGTTACACAGTTTTCCCTGTTGCACAGCAAGCACATTGGTTAGTATTAAACCTCAGCGTAAAATGCTAAAACTATTAGTACTAGCTAATAGAGTATTATGTTTGACATTCTAACTCAGTATTGATTGGTTGGTTGTAACTCTAGTGGTGAATAGGGTTGTAATGGCAAACTGGTTAGTAAGAATAATGCTGTTAAGAGAATCTAAATAGCCATTATTTGACTGAAAAAAGGAAACTGAAAAGTTGTTTTATTTTAGTGTTTATTTTCAGATGTTCTTGGCGTGTGCTATATTTATCTTTAAGCGCTCTGAGCAGTCTGTTTTCATTAAGACTCCGGCTTAGTTATTTATCCCTAATTTTTCATGCATCTCTGTATTTATTTTATTCATTTTTCCCCAGAAGCATTTAATACCTCATCATTTAGTACCTGAGGATCCAAATCTATCTGCAGACAATGCACCCCCAAAGCATCACATTAGGAATGGAGATTCAAAGTCACAAAGCTGTCAGGGAAACGATAAACAAACTGGATGTGGTGAGGATTTAGCCGTTGAAAAGTACATGCTAATACAGTTTAAGACCCAGGAATGAAGTTTACGGCGAATGCCTAAACACAGTTTAGGCTGCAACCACTTATTATCAAGTTATATCGCTTTAGAGGATATTAAATGATTTGTCTGGCAAGCTTAATCCTCTCCTCTCCTTGAGCGAGCATGCATAAATGCGTGATTCTTGAAGGTGACATATTGTCATAAGAATTAACAGCATTAAGAAACTATTTTCCTGTGGTGTCCTGCATTTGTTGAGGTGAGAGTGTAATAGGCTTAATATGGGAATAAAGTAACTGACAACTAGCGTCTAATACTAATATCTAAGCACAGAATATTTGCCTGAAAATGTATATTTACCGTGCTTTTTTATTACCTGCAAATATTGGGTGTTGGTGGTCCTTTGAAAGTTCGAAATTGACAGATGAGGCAATGTAATGGGTTCCAAACCTTCGTAACCTTCCCTGCCCCCGTGTAGAATTAAGGTCGCCATGAGCTTTGTCTCTCACTGTGCTGCTTTCTCTCACAGATGCTCATGAAAGTGCGCAGACACCCGCCCCGCAACCGCATGGGGAGCGGTGACGTTACACAGGTGGCTTTAGTTTATTCTCACTTTTCTCAATATACGGTTGTTATGGAAAGAAAATGGCATGAGGTCATGGGTGAATACTATCAGCCTACATTTTTATATATCTTTTTTTCCAACACTTTGATTGACACCCACAGTTCGTAGAAGAATGAGAGGAAAATTAAACTATAATTAAATCAAACAATTGAGCTACTGAAAAGTGAGCCATTATACTAATGACTGAAAATTCAACTGGACCCATATTAGCTGAGACGGCATGGAAAAAGTAATATATATGATTAAGAAACTGAATGGCAACTGAAGTCTTTTCTTTTTTTTTGACTTTCGTTTGGCAGTAAATGGGTCCTTGCAACTTCTGCAAGTTTGTGTAATGGAACTAAGGCTCTTTTTTCAGAGGGTGCTTGACTATTATATTCTAAAAACATTACATTCACAGCGATTAGAGCAGACCGTTGTGATTATCTGGCACTTCAGGTTCAGGCTATTACCCAGACCGTGGAAGAAGGATTAGAATAACATTGACATACTGGCTGCGGTTTAATCAAGTCTGGAGGTTTGAGAGCATAGCGGTGGTCCGGCCAGACGGCAGTAGCCAACACAGGAAGGTGATATTTGAGCCTGTGTGGTGATAGCGAAGCTCCTTCACTCTGCCTGAGATGACTTGTGAGGTGATATTTCTGCAAAATGTCCTCAGCCGCTTGCACTGTGTGAACATGTGAATTACATCGACCGTGAGAGAGATGAGATCTGATGACAAAAAACGTGTTGGAACTGATTCCGAGTTGAGTAAAGTTACTGAGATATAGCAGCAAGTTAACATGGTGAAATGGTAGATGGAGGTATTTGTGCGCTTGTGCAACAGTGTGTTTGATTCTGTGTAATCACACCAAGTGCATGCACTGAACCACTTCAGTAATCTGATGTAACAATTTATTCTATTTATTTGTATCCCATGAAATGCATCAACTTCCTTTTGAAAAGGCGGGTGCACCGCACGTGGACTTGCATCATATGAAGTGCTTATGCTAAGGGGGCCACTGGTGATGTGGATTATGTCAAAGCGCCTGGGCTCTCGCACACTGCAGGAGCCCACTCATATCTGTGGGTGACATCCCTCTAAGGCTGAGGATGCTTCCCCGGGGAGGCAGGCGTGTCATCGGTGCAAACAGCTGGCTGAGACGCAGAGGGAGGATTTTAATTGTAGCTTGTGTCATGCTGAAATAATCAGGGAGGCGGCGGTGTCAGAAAAGGTTGCCTGCAATAAACAGTGTCGCGTTACAGTTGCCATGTGTTATTCTGCAGGATTTCTTTTTCACCCTGAAGACAAGCGCAATCATTTTGTAGAGTAAACAGTTGATAAGTCCACCTCATCTTCACTGTGTCTCTGTTATTTTCCCAACAATTTAATGAAGTTTCACTGTTGTTGTGGAGGTGTTAAACAGTTTGCCACCGGGGGTGCTGTTGAACCAAAATATAGATACTGACATATTTAGACTGTGTTTAAAACATGAGGAACATCTTTCTATGAAAAAGACTGACATGGGGAATCCAGGTGAAAGCTATATTATTGTATAGATATTGCTTATTATATCCACTTAATTTATGAAGATTTAGTATATATTACTGTATATATACTATAAGTATATATACATTTAAGCCTTGTGACAATTGTGAGGTGTATTGTGTAAAAAGGGATATTTGGAAGGTATATCTAATATGTTGTACACTCACTGTACTAGTCATCACTGAAATCACCAGCAGTTCATGCGTAGGAGGAATAACGCAGTTGACGGTGCTGATTAAATTCACAGAGGGCATGTAGGTGTGATCAAATCATCAAAATAAGCATAATCCCTCTGCCATTTGTGGAGAAATGCCCTTCTGGTTCTTAGTTAGTAGTGAAACTAGATGGCTTTGGTATGGGTCATCATATTTCAACACTAAAATATGCCAGCTAATTCAAAGATTATTACTGAGGCATTGTTTGTTCAGATGAAAAAGCAAAAGTATAATTTAACTACATGGGCTGCATTTAACAGAATTGAGAGAATTACTCTGAAATTATTCTGCACCCGAGAGGAGCTGTTGTGAGAAAGGTGAAATTGAACGTTCATGCTTTAAGAGTGAACTTGAGAAAATACTAATAGTTCATAAAAAATGTAAAAGTCAACT
>OMOT01001494.1:9296-19632 GCA_900312575.1 Acanthochaenus luetkenii
ACGAAACAGAAGAGAAAAGAGGAGATAAAGAGAGACTGTACGGAGAGCCTCTCCAGAGAGTGAAGGTATAATGAAGTGCTGGATGGGTTTAATACGAACAACAGAAGGGGCCACTGCCATAGTCAAGTGCTGTTAATATCTCCTCCATTCCTTAAGCAAATCAAGTTATCTGGCACTGCCTGTGTTTCGATAAGGAGTGGATGAGGTCTGTTGAGAACAGCTTGATTTAGATGTTGTTTAAAGTGAATATCCAGATAGCTCAACCACATACTCACATACATGATCTGAATCTGCTTGTATGTCTGCTTGTTTTTTACTCAGCGGAGCGTGCACTCAGACTGAAGAAGAGAGATAAAACTGCAGTGGCGTCTGCATAAATCCCTCATTTCTATGCCCTTGCTTCCAATGCCTCAAACGTGCCATAAGACATTACTTAAATAATGCCTGGAGGTGCAACGCCATTAACGGTGTCCCCCTCCGTTCAATTTGAAACGCATCAAAGCCTCTCGAATTCCACATTTCAGGGTTTTAAATTGCCCTGTACTCTGAATGGTAACCAAACGCTTCAACTTTGTTTCAAGACTTTTTCCTTTTGATTTTCTATTATTGTCAACTTTGTGTTACTCAGAGAGGATAAGATAAAAGAGTGAATAAGGCCATTTTCTTTTGTTGTAAATGTCCTCTGCTCGGTCAGACTAGTGCATCCAAGAAGATAGCAGACCTGAGGATTTTCAACGCAGGCCAATTTTAGGAGGTGAAAACCAACCTCTTCAGGGATTTCCTCATGGCATGTGTCTCTCTGATGGAGGAATCTCTCTGGGCATCGTTCTTCAGGTGTGACCATGCTGGACCACATGCATAGTACAACACGCTCTGTCTCGTCTTAACATACTCCATTGACTACAGTGCCTCCTGATCTGACTTAATCCCTTTAATCACTATGTAATTAGAATTTGCATTTTGCATTTGGATTGTGCATACGAGTAGCAAAAAAAAGTGCAACATTGCTCATCCATAGTTTGGCAAGTAAACGGAAACCACAGTAGTAGTAGATCTTGTACTCGTGAACGCAATGAGATCGTCAAAAATATTCCAACCATGCCATTGTCCATGAATGATATTAAACATTTCCTTCGTCGTGGGTTTGAATCTCCACCCCGGTACTTTCTGTGTGGAGTTCGCATCAGGTTTCCTCCCACAGTCCAAAGACATGTGCTTGTGTGTAGTATGTATATGATGTAGTTAGTATATGATGAGATGTACATCGCTTTGGATAAAAGCACCAGCTAAATGCCGTAATGTAATGTAAAGTATAAGTGTTCAACAGCAACAACTTTCCCTGACGGTCTAGCCACCAAACATCACAAATTGTTTTTAAACCTTTTCTTGGAAATTTGTATTTATTGATATATCTCAAATATATATGTGGAAAATTACATGTAATTTTGACACACATTCATTATTTTGACATAATTGAAAAAAGCAATATTTTCACAAATGCCTCAGTAATATTCAGTTATTTAACACATTTTAAAATCATTAAAAAGGAAAATCTGTCCTTTTTGTACAAAATGTTGTTTCATTAAAGGTGCTACGTGTAGCATTTTTAAGCATCAATGTCATTGCCAAAATAATTGTGATACATATAATTGAGACTATGGTTAAGACGATTGGTAGCCTCCATCTTATATTTTGGTATTGTTAATCCTACCCTATTGCTTCCTGTTGCAAAGAGGATCTTTGCTTCTACAGTCAAAGGTTTGCTCTTTGGCTTTACTGAAGAGGATAAACATGCTGGAAGTGATTTTTCCATCAGACAAAATAATTAGTTCCATCAGACAAAATAATTTCCATATAATAATTATATTCTGAAGCTGTAAAAGGTTTGTTTACATCAGTAATGTTACTACTGGTATAAAAGTGTGACTCTTTGGACGGCAAATGATGGCTTGTTTCCAATGCCTGTTTCCAACAGCCTGACAAGATACTGATACTGCACACACTGCGTTTGAAGTGTGTGTGACTGGAGGGTAATGCTGAGAAAAGATGTTATGTATCAGTGACGTCAAAGAGTGGCCTGTGCTGGGACAATGTAACTCAAGCCTGGGTCGATGTATAGATCCACTGGTCTAGAGCTCGTAGCAGATCAGATAAGTCTCTATGAGCAGTTGAGCAACACCTCCTCTAAGAAGGAACCAGAGAGAGAGGGAGAGAGAGAGCTCTAGGGATGAAGCTGTAGAGAGAACTGTATGATTGCATTACAGAGCCAAAATCAGACCCTTTCAAATGAGTTGTCATGGTGAATATTTGTCTTACACTCATAACATCTCATTACTGAATTATTAATTTGCAGTTGAAGTTGATCCTATACGTTATCACTGGGATCATGCCAAATACCAATCCAATATAGCAGCCAGAAATAGTGTCAACAAGGATCACTTTCAGTGTTATATGGTCAGAACAATGTCCTGAATGAAAAGTGTTATCAAATAACTAAAGGAATGCAGGGAAACCTCAGACTTTGTTTCCCTCCCTTTTGCTCCTCTTATCGCACCATTACAAATCTCCCCGCGTGGACCAACGTCATTTTTCTCCCATGTAGCTATCAAGTGCCCCTGCCCCCATGTGTATCGACCACCCTCCTCCTGGAGATCAATACTGAGCCTATGGAGGCTGGAACAAAAACTGTAATTACTCACAAAGCTATAAATTCCTTGGCGATAACAGCTTATTTCATTCATTATTGCAAGTAAGAAAAATACACACATGCACATGCACACACACGTACACCTCACAGAGTCGCTTGTGATGATCACGCAGTCCTCAATTTCCAGTTTATTCATACAAATCTCAGCTTCTCACTTTGCTAACAAACTGCTACTCATTTTTCCAGTCATTCAACAACAAAACAAGTTGACATAAGTGCTGGTTCATCATATCTGAAAGCATGGCGTCTTAAAGAATATCCAGCTGTTTCATGATACATCAGTCCCTTTGTGCTCTTCAGTTCACCTTATCTTCATCATCCATATGACAATAAATGGGACAAGGAACAAGCCGTGAAAAAAAAAAATCAATTTTCCAACTGGAAAACATTAATTATTTTCCACCATCAGAAATAAGGTGAGCAATAAAACCTCTCATGATACAAAAGGGAGAGTGAGAAAGGATAACAAACAAGTGGGCGAGATTTGCTGCCTTTCAGCAACCCTCTTAAGTGGTAATGGGATAACCCTGGACACGTCAAGAGCCTATCAAACTGCCCCTCACATTCGACCCCTGGGTGAGACAGGAAGGGCCTGCTTCGTTTGTAGCAATTGGGTCCTGTGTGCAGGGCCGTAATGAAGTGACCTGAAATAATGGAAAGCCCTGGGCCCCGCTCGGATGATTTTTGCTGGGATAAGAGCAGGGATCCTGATTCGGAGTCACAGTTCATTTCATTTTTCGCCTCTGATGAGATCTCCTCCGTTATCTGATAAAATTGAACAGCCATTACCGGCAGGGGCTCAGGCTGGCCAAGCGGTAAAGCGCTGCCGACTGCTCCTAACAGAAATCCTATACACTCCACTTTGTCAGCAGTTTTGAATTCATCGTTGCTGGGGGTTGCGCCAGATGATAGGAATAATCTTGGCCCAACCAAGATTGACACGTAATTTCAGAAATCAATATTTACAATTTACTTCTTTCAAAGTTCATTCTGGGAGAAGATTCCATATTATCCTTTCCAAATAAGCTGATCATATCTCTCTCTAGCCCCGGAATGGGTTTTCCCAAAATGTGAATTTTTTGGTTAAAAAAAGAAAGAAATCTATGTCACCATTGTGGGGTTTAATCTGCCTTTGATGACAGTAAATCTTTATCTTTTTATAGGCAAACAGCTGTGGGCCGCTGACACCCATTTCCTCCCAGAACAAAGCCCCTCGCCCTGTGTGGACTCTGGTAGATACATGGAGCCCTAATGTGGCTGGACATGCCACCGACGGGTCATTAATCAGACACTGTGACAGCCACCTCTTCCCAATCCAGCCCCGACTTCAGCCCCTAGACAAGCCCACTCAACTCCCACTGAAGGCCAACCATGGAGCAGAGAGACAGCGGGAGAAAAGGATAGAATGGGCATTGGGAAGAATAGAAAAGGATGAGGAGGGGTTCTACAATACACATGAGGGACACATGTAACCAATCATACAACATATCATACTTCCAAAACCATTTATACTGGGATTTTATGGTGATAGAGAACTGATTTAGATCCTTAATCAGAACCAAAGTCTTTGATTTTACTTGTTAAGACTTTTAATGCAGAATTTCTCAATCCAATTTCGGAGCAACCTGGCAACTCGATAGTCTGTTGCATGATGGGACAGGAGCAGTTACAGAGGCGGGTCACCAGGGACAAGAAAAGTCACTGGACCAGTGAACCGTTCTGAGCCTGTAACGCCTCACACCTAAGATAAAGATGTGGCTAATGCCATTCTCACTAAAGCCTGTCTTTGACACCCCTCTCTCTCTCCATGTGCATTTGCCAAAATGCTGCTTTTTGAGCTCATGACAAGACACCAAGCAACAATCAAAACCTATAGCTTGGGAAATCATTCCAAGTACTCCGCCGTTGTTGTTTTCCTGCCTTGTATGTGTCTTTGAGCCATGGAAAAGCAATAAGAACACACATTAACACAGATCATCACAAGTAAGCCCTCAGAGGTTCAACTTGATGTAGTTAAGGGAGAAATAACCAATCACAACTTTAGCTTCACTGAAAACCTTAACATGATTTGCAGCTAAGTCAGAGCACAGTGAGCATGAGTGTTATCCAATTCCCATTGTTCCTTGGGATTGAAGTGATGTTCCAAATCATCTTATAGGCACAGCTAATGTGGTTTCAATTGATCACAGGTTTGAAGGAGAACCGTTTTCTTTTTGTCTGTCAGATGCCTGAGGATAGCATGGAGCAGATGTATATATCTCTCACAGAAAACTGAATATGCAAACATAACATGTAAACTATATATTTTTGGTGCATCCTTCCCTCCATTTACAGCAAGCTCAGAGCCAAGCATACTCCATTAAAAGCTCACTTCACCATAGGCCCCAGTGGATAAAATAAAATACTGCACTTCTTATTGACTGAGTAAAATGAAATAATCTATGATGCATGAACAAGCCCTAAATGAAATAATAATATCCTTAGCGGTGAAAAACGGATTGGTGGTACAGTAATTGAGCAGATTTATTTCCCCCCGTTGGAAAAAGGGAGGAGAGCGAGGGACTGGGGGTGGTAGTCTGCTGAAAACTGCCCTGCTATTTTATTTAATCTCATATTGGAGGAATTATTGGCTGGTAATCCATTGTTAAACATCATTTAAGGTGATGGATTGAGAGCGTCAGGCTTTTCCCCACGTAATCAATTCATATCTCATTAGCACATATTATTTATGATTCTCATAATGTCCCTGCGGGGACAGTGCTAGGGGAGAGGCTGCCCCACTGGAGGCCTCAGCTGTTACTCAAATGAAGTGTGATATACTGTAGCTTATGACTTAATACCTGCATATATAAAAATGCTTTTGCTATTGATTTGTTTGAGGTCATTCTAGAAAAGAATAGCGAAGGCAAGGGGGTCATAATGGCCCGTATCAACCCCTCCCCCCTAGCACCCATGAGCAAAAGGACACAGGGGGCAAAGAAAAAATAAACCTATATCAGGGGGGGAGATATATGTTGGTCATACTCCCAAAACTGAACCATACTATGTGTAATTGATTTAGGTAGCACACTCAGGAGGTAAACTCATTAGTATAACTGCCAAGTTAATCTATGGGAGGAAAGCCTCACAGTGAAATGGCAGCAGTTTCACCAAAAGCAAAACGAATTCCCTCTAAGAAAACCATGTACAGTGCACAACTTATCGGAGAAAAGAAGAAAGTATCCAGGGTTTGGATGCATTGTGAATAGGCAATTTAATAAAACTTGTTTTCTTGTTTTGATAGTTTGATAGATTGTTTTTGTGACCAAACATAAGTCAAGGAGAAAAGTGGAATATGGGTCTAATGGTGATGAGTGACAGTACAGTTCTACACAGCAAATAATCACCAGAAGGCCTTAAGAAAATGTACTGTTTGACTAGTTATTTTGAGACAAGCTATCGTACCATGTTTCTGGAAATGTAATGCTGAAAATACGGTGTTGTTCAGTTGGTAATAAATCAAATAAATTGTAGTTCTTCGTCCAGAGTATGTTTTATATAGATTAATAAGATTGGTCCTCATTATGGAACAGTGTCTTCTTAAATATCTTCTTACGAACTTCGTAAGAACAACCCTAAGAAAGAGCCCAGCTGGATTCATGAACGCGTGGAAATGTGCTCTTAATCCGCCTCAGCTGCGCTCCCCCAAAAGAGGAATGCCGCTGATTCTTAGATTGAATGCGCATACTCGTACACTTGAATTTACATACATAAACGCCCCGCCAGCTCCTTATAAGGGCATGCAACCATAGGACCGTGTGCACACAGAAGGTTTTATTTGTCACATGTAGCGTCATACCAATAAAACCAACAATAAGAAAATAACAACAGAGAACAAGACGGTATATGGACTATTAATACTAGGGTGACCAAATGTCCTCTTTTACCTGGACATGTCCTCTTTCTGGGTCCTAAAACATCTGTCTGGTTTTTGCGTTGCTTGTTCCACCGACCATTTAATATAGTTTTTCATTCCATAAGTGTAACATCACGTATCAACTACTTAAAATGTTGTATAAGGCGCCTCACTGGCGTTACACACAGTTAACTGTTTGTATGAAACTATTCTGTAATTCCATTGATTGTTGCTCAGTTATATCTAGTTGGCTCCCTTTCTTTACATTATATATTTTTAGTATAGCACTGGTGTCTTAATTGTCCTTGTGTGTTTTTATGTATGCATGTGTTTTTGCACCCTTGTCTTGAGAAACGTCATCTCATTCTACTGTATGTGTATGTTTATATGGATATGGTTGGAATGATAAATAAACAAACTTGAACTTCTGTAAAGTCCTTTGAGACATGCTTGTGATAAAGGGCTGTATAAATAAATGAACTTGAATTTATATTGCACGTCGCACTTAGTGAGTCTCTCCCTCGCACTGAGCGCTCACATTGAATACAATGTTAAGTTATTAATTGTCTGTTGAGTCACTTCTTTTAGTGCAATACAATTTCAAAGAAACGTCTTGCAAAGAGTTTCATGCTCATTTGATGAGCAACCGGAAACTGCTGGGAAAGATCAGCTCTTTAGACAAATATGGACGGGCAGAGAAGACTACATGAATCCCAGATAAGAAACCATTAAGGAATGCCAGAATTGTCCCGGAAACTTCGTAAGTCAAAGCTACAGCCTTTAGTCCTAGCTCATCTCCCTCAATTATCATGGTAGCAAAAAACATAGCGATCACCTTGCTCCAACCTTTTAGGAGATTGACGGTAAATCTGCAGTGCATCGCCCCTATCATAATCATCATCCCCCACTTGCCACAAACATAATTTTGAGGTGGGGGTGGGAAGCAATACAAGAACTCAAAACCCATTTGTGGCTATCCTCAAACACAAACTGGATCATTGCCTGGAGAGTTCTGTTACAGCACGTGCCCAGTCCGTCTGGATATGGCTCAAATCGACTTAATGCCCAACAACCTGTAAAGTTTCCGTAGTGTTTGTGACATAAAAGCCTTTTTGGCTAAAATCTCTGTAAAAGCATTTCTTGGTGGCTTTTACGAGCTGAACACGACATTATTTCCTCATTCAAAGGAGTGTGAAAACTGTATAACCGGTCTTTAATCAAACATTTTAGGTATGTTTGCGTAGTGTCTGGGCACAGCAGCTGATCAATCCTTTGCACTTGTATGAATGCAAATCGCAAGGTGTCATCCTGAGACTGCACAGGAGGGAAATCCTCTGTATGAAGGATGTAAGGTGAAGTACGTTCACTCGTGTTCCTTTCTGTCAAACTTGTCAAAGACCACATCACTGATCACCATGTAGAAAATACATTGCGCTGTATGTCATGAATGCTCCCCTGTGTAGTCCCTAATTCATTTCCTAAACCCAAGCCAATCCATGCCTAATATCTGTGGATGCAGAAGGCGGGAGCTTACTGCAGGCCACGTAACATCGCCACCAGCGCTCCAGCTCAAACCAGGTAGTGGTGGATAGACTTAAGAGCAGCCTGAATCCACCAAAGCCTAGTGTGTACCACCTGGTATACTATACTGTATGTCCCATTCAGATTTGGACAATATCTATCAGCAGACACTGATTGCAGAAGTGCCCGGGCTGGAGGAAGGGGACACAGGAACATTGAGGGAGGAAGGAGAGAAGACAGAGGGAGAGGAGGGAGGTGGGTGAGACATGGGGATGGGAGGAGTGGGAGCAGAGGAGATAGAACCAGGGGGCTGTTTTTTCAGGATGACACCTTGCAGTTTACAGCAAGTGGCAAGGGTTGCACCTGCATGCTGTGCAAACACAACTGCACTTGTGTTTCCTTAAAGATAGAATGAGGTGAGGTGCTTCCGGCAGTCTAATGCAGAACAGTTCCAGGGATGCTCCTTGTTCCATCATCTCTGTAGAGGTGGAGTCCCTCAGCCACAGCCGCTGTCCACAGGAGTTGAAGAGCTGCTGCACATGTGTGAAGAAGTAGCCGGCATGTTCATCTGCAATCGCACAGAGCCAATGCCAGTGCCCTTCCGGCATCAGACTGAGCCTTTTTAAGCAGCAGATAGATCTGGCTAGGCAAGACCGGCCAGATCTTTCTCCACATTGCTGTGCCAGCACAGGAAAAATATCTGTCAGAACCAATTATTATTGTGGTTTTTATGTATCTCTTAAACCAATCACACTCGTTGGCAGTGGTGCTTAAGCCAAGGCACCGTAAGAGAGAGAGAGCCTTTCAAAATAGTGTCGGGGGTGGAGCTGTTTTGGTGGTGGAACTTGTGTACGTGAGAGTCCAGTGTTTTGAATATGGACAAATCACCACCCAAAAAAAAGCAGCACGTTGTTAACCCAGCATCACAAAAGCATAATTTAAGTGGAAAGGATCAGTGCGTTGGTTAAATCCATGTCACTGGAGCAGCCTGCTGCCAGAGTTGCTAACGCAACCCTGACTGGCAACGGCTTCCTTGCTAAAAATTGCTACATTTTTGTTGTAACAGACGGAATGAAAAGAGCAGCACACAGGAAGCAGAAGGGGAGAAGCGTTCCACCCGAAACTGGCGGATGCCGTTTCCCAATGGCCAACTTAACTCGGCCTTAACTTGCTGGCTTTGTCCATGTTCATTTTCAGTAGGTGCCCAAAACAAAGCAAACTGTACAACTGAGAAAGTGCACCACTGGTGCCAATAATAACGTTCCCTGGATGAGTCCGACCGTCTACATAAAAGAACTGCCTTCTCAGGCCAGCTCTTGTCAGTTCACTTAGGCACTAGCTCACACTTCAGTCAAGTCTAACTGACTGTTGAAACACACATATACAGTTAACTGGGCACAAGTCTAGCTGGTTGTCTCGATGGGCAATGCTTGAGCTCAGCCCCACTTGCCACATACATGCAGTCCGATTCTCCTAGGACACAATGACCATTCGCACACATACTGTAGCTAACTAGAACAGGAAAATTGTGACCGTATTATTTTTGTATTACATGAGCAACTCATCAACTGTGACGTAATTGAATGTGCTATAACAAAAATCTAAATTGAACTGGTGACACCTGGGCAGTACGGTGGTGTAGTTAGTTGGGAGACTGCCATTCAACAAGAGCTCTAGTTCAAGTCCCCACGTCAGCAAGCATCCATCCTGATGAAGTGTCCCTGAGCACAAAACTGAATTCCTACCAGCTCCAGGTGACCAATGACCTCTCTGTGGAGGGTGGCAAGCAAATGTACCTACAGGGATCAATATGTATCAAATTATTATTGTTATCATTATATTCTACTGTCACTGTACATTTATTCTGTAGTCACTGCATGTCAAATGCATGTCAACTGCAATCTATGTTCTACATTTTAGACACTACAAGTATGTTCCAACTGCAGAAAGGATGATGCTGATCAGGCCAAGACTCAGGATAGTGAATAGGGAAGTTTGCCACTAACAGCTTTTCTTATACAAACCTGACATCTACTGGACAACTATTATACACTTGGACTATCCTACTAGAAACAAATGGAGGGCATACGGAAATACAAGATTGCAAATTAAGTTTAGATGAAAGCCCTTTCCTCAGTGCTTTGACTCTGTATTTCTCCTTTTGCATATATAATGTCATTTGTTATAAATACAGTGCATTAAAAAGGTGAATC
>OMOT01001499.1:4444-14764 GCA_900312575.1 Acanthochaenus luetkenii
TCCCGGGGGGGGGATGGGGGGATGGCACGCTGGCAGACACTAACATAGAGGATGTTTCTCTCTCCTTGGGAACTGTTGTGGCAAAGAACCAAAGAAAAGAAACATTTAACAGACATTCAAAGAGACAACTCCACATGTAGGCGCTCTGCCACTGTAGAAGGAACAGATAATGGTCTTCTGATAATACTAATTGTTGGCTCTTACAGTGCTTCCCTGAATCCACCACAATATAGACCACTGCGGGCACAAACAGCAAGGAGAGCTAGTTTATAATTAATACACACACTATAAAATATGCATTATGGGGTGGATGTGGCCAAATATGGATTTTTGTTTTGATTTTCACTCAGGATAATTTAAGCACATGTCAGGCAAGTCATACTGAATCAGGCACAAGCTCACAGTCCAGCCCACGGTGCCAAGAATGTAGGGCTGCTCAGCGCGCTCCTGTAGGTTGGCTTTTCTAGCAGCTGTTTCTTATTTGAAGAGGGATTGTTAAAGCAAGTCCCCATCCATTTTGGGGTTTTAATGTCTCCCTTGATATCTGTCGCTGTGGCCTGAGTTCACGACTCTGTGGGTAACAGATATTTTTGTGTGCATAAGCAGCACAGTCAGTGTGTTCTGAGATAAACTCCCAAAACATGAAGGATGTTTGAAGACATTCAGATAATTAAAGCAGAGGAGAGGTTGCTGGGAGGGAGAAAATGAAAAGACATAAAGCAGCGTTTTTACCCCTCCTTACTTCCACATTCATTAAAACCACCATTGAGATGAGCCGGCCGTCGAACGCTCCTCCATCTCCCCATGGGCCATTGCCTTGATTATACTAAGACACATGGTTAGAAAGTGTCTAACATCTCAACCCCTAGACTACCCCAGTCACCACCACCACTACCCCACACAAACACACAGGAGAATGGTGTCAGACTGATTAGCATCCACATCTCTAATCCCTGATTAGGTGTGGAGTAAATGAAGCGCCTCTCCAGGTATGCATTTCCATAATGTCAGGTAATTAATCCCCCGTGTTTTAATAGCTCAGGAATAAGAAGACTCCCCAGGAGAATAGACAGTGGTGATATACTTTGCTGAAAACTAGCCTACTATTAGCTTTCTTGGAAACTGAACTGTTACAGAAACCCTTACTTTAATTGTACTGATAATGGATAAACGACAACAAGCTTAATACATTTACAACATTATTGTAAGTGTTCCATATACTGCCAGGTATTTCCTGTGGCCTGCATTTCCAAGCATTTCTCCCAAAATAAAAGTGATCTCTATTAAAGTTACTTTACATCTTCACTACATTTATCCATGCTTTTGAAAAGGGTGAACAGAAAATGTCCCAACCTGGTAGTAATAGGCTATTTTTGAGATTATTCTCATTTGAGCTATGTGGTCAATGGTGGTGGCTGGCAGATCGGATAACTAAACGGACTAAGGCTGGGAAAGCACAAACATCTCTTTCATACAGAAAAACCTGGAAAGGTGCTATTGTAAACATGACAGTGGATTGTCAGTACATCCATGTTTGTGTTGCTGATTTTGTGTGTGTATGCTATGCTTATTTGTGTACACACACAACAGAAGTGCTTTGATGAAACACATTCTGCAGTTGGTGAGCTTTATTTGTCCCCCTGCCCTCTCATGTGTGTGGTGCTCCAATGAGAACAATGCAAAGCAATAATAAGCTGAGTGGCTTCCGAAAGCACATGAAGCGGTAAAAAAAAGAAGAACAGGACTATGTTTTGCTCTTGCTGATACCACATGTTCATTATCTGTTGCTTGTGCACCACATAGAATAGGCCCAATTCAAAACTTATTTTGAGAAATAATAAAGATTTAATGGGAATAGGGTTGACTGCTAATGATAGTCGATACTGTAGTTGGAACTGAAGATCATTGAAGGAATGGTTCAACCAAAAATGAAAATTCTGTCATTATCTACTAACCCTCATGCCAGCTGAAACACAGGTTTAGTTTCTTCGTCCACATAACACACAGGGAGGTTGCCGGCACAACTCTGTAGCAGCCTTCTCCAAAACAACCAAAGTCAATGGTGGACATTTTTGGGTGAACTATTCCTTTAAAGCCATGTTGCAGTGCATGATTCTCCCATTGCCCGCTGCATGAACTGCACTTCTCAAACGCATATGTTACCTACTTTACTCTTCAGTAACACTCAAATTAACATTAGTACTTTAAATCCACTCTAATCGTTCTCCTCTCGTGTGCGAGGGATGTCTTTTTCTGACAACAGATCAAAATTAAAATAGGTTCATTTTTAATGATGTCCTCTCTCCAGTTAGCTGTCTGTGACGTTACCTCCTGCTGAACCAGTAAACAGCAAGAGGGTATTCCTTACATGACTGATGTTTCCCTTTTAGTTATGGCTGATGGGGGGGATTCACTGGAACAACACAGGGCCTGTTCTTGCAATGTCCCAGAGCTGAGAATAGAATAACAGTGAGCTATATTCCGGGTCTGTTTTCAGACATCTTATCTGTGTCAAGTGTGACTCCTCTCTGTCAGCCCACCCAAACCTAGGATCATAGCCACCCTCTATTAGATTACAAGCCTAGCATTTAAGAGCTCCTGTCTCAGCTCATGTCCAATGCAGCCTGATATCACTGGTGGTTTGTGTGAAGTGTTTAGATCAAAAACAAGCAGATCCCACAAAGCACAAGAGTTGGATTTCCCTGTTGTATAACAGTGGATACTTGCAACTGTCCTTGCTTTTAATGAGCCACGTGTTTTATTGAGCTTAACCTCTGTCATGTTGCCCACTCTATCCCCAAAAATTAATTGCCAACTTTTGCACATTTAATGTTCAAAGAAATACACAGATCATTGGATGAATTGTCTTTATCCTTGCTCTTCTCGTAATCAATCAATATCAGCATTATTGTATACAGCTATTCTTGTAATTCAAGCATCAACGTGAGCTAATCTAAAAATCAAGGCTTTATTGGCTACATGCAAGACACAACAAAACTCTCTGATTGTGCCATGTTTGATTAGGAAGTGTTTCTCATAATGGCTACAGAGAAGCGGCAAAGAACGATCCAACTCAACCACAGGTCAATTGCCACAATGAGCAACAAACCAATGACCTGGTAATGGGAGACAAGAGAGAGAGCCCTCCAATTTTGTTCTCCATCTCCTTCTCAACATCAGTTCAATTCATTAGATGAATGAAACAAATAATTTCACATAGGTAATTTGAGAGAGTCAAATAGGTGGCTTTTTGAAAAAGTTGAGACTGAAATGCTTTCACTCATGTAGTTTAAGTATTGCTACCAAATCGCTGACACTTGAACGATCTACATTTGCTTACTATTTCAATGTTACTGACTCTTATTTCTTTCTTTTCAGCAAACTCCAGTCTTCTGGGAGGAGGGGGAGGTGAGTGAATGCCATTGTTTTCCATCGTATCATGCCTCATCGTTCATTCCAGTGATATTAAAGTAATTAAAGTTACACTCATCAAATCTGGCATATGGCACATTCATATTCTTTTGTGGGTTAATGGCAGACTTTAGTGTCTGTTTCGCTCCAAGCGTCTTTGTTAAATGTGACTGAATGCAGGGCCAACACATCAGAGCGTGCAAGGTCTCTCTGCGCCACACCGAGAGATGGTCATTACTTTAGCGGCCTGCCGAAGAACGTTATCTTCAAAGTAATGGAGGAAATCCGAGGCAGCCAACCATGATATGGGAATAATGCGTATGGAACCCCATTAGAATGCCAGCCAATCCCACTGTTCTTCTTTTCTGAAATTTGAGTCTCACTGTGACATGATTGAAATAATCGTTCTTCGCCACTTTGGGGTGGGGTTGGAGTAAAATGCAACACATTTAGATGTGGAATTTAGATTTTCGGTCTAAGGGGAGTTTCAGATAGTATCTGGAAATGGTATGACAATTAAATAAGGTCACTGCTTCAGCCATATTCGTTTATCCATCTGTGTTGACTGTCACTTCAGATGTATTTCCCTGTCCCGACATCCTTCAGTTGTACAGACCGATCCCGAAGTGCAATGGGCTCCATACATACACTAATACATTAGAATTGTCCACAACTTTAGCAACAATGCATATTGCGTTACATTTACATTACATAGTGTGAGATCTATTGTAATTTTATTTTGATTTATTGTGTGAATTGTAAATAGCCTAGAGTGAACATCTCTGTCATAATTACTATTTGGGAGACAAATTGAAGGGATATTTTTTAATGACGATGCCCACCTTTCATGCAACCAGTAAACAAAGTCTTTATTAACAGATACAGTAATACTTGATGTTAATTTATTCCCCGTTTATCAACATATATCAGTCCTGTATCGATTTGGCCCTAGTTGTGTTAGGAAGTTTGCTGAACATAGAGCTAAAGAATGTTGATGAATGAAATAATGTAGAAGTACAGTATGTAGGTGAAATGTGAAAATGTATGTGAATAATGTGGTATATCCACATATTTGCATTTTGCCTGGGTAAATTTTTCCACCAAATGATCCACAGTAATGCCTTCTTTAGATATTGTTTAATATTGCTTCAAGCATGAACAATGTATCTAGACAGAATTAAGCACTTCCAAGATAAGATGTTGACATTTGAATTCTCTGCACCAAATATTAATAATCTGGGAAAGGGACAGGTATAAAAAAGTAATGACGTCAACCCAGAAAGTAGTCAACCGGTCTATGCACATGGTCCATTGGAGTGTATATACAGAGCTGTTGAAATCTTATTCACATCCAATCATGCTGCCTGGAGTGGCCCTCATCTTATCTGATGCATGGTTAAGACTGCAGACTTTCCAGCCATTGTTGCGTAGCAGTGCAGCATCCAGATCTCTATCAGTGACATGGAGAGGCCCTCGGCACACTGATCATAGCCATCTAAAGAACTTGTGTGATTGAGATCAGAGGTCACAAACATGCGTCTCCATAACTAAGCCAGGCCCTGAAAAGCACCTGCCAATAATGTATAATGCAGCACGGCACACTGTCCTCCTGATTGGTGTCTCTCTCTGCTTCAATTGGCTCCCAGTGTTGATTTGCCACATATAGAGAAACACAAGAAGCAATTTTCTCCGCCATTATGTTTCCATTATTGTTATTTTGTGGCAAATCACCCTGTTACAGTTGTCACAGTCTTAGAGCGCACAGCCCTGTTGTTCAGTTAGAACACAACACAAACAAAAGTCCAGCGGAATCTGTGACTTTCGATATTAGATAGTGAGTTCTTACGTGTAGATTATTACCATATGGTAGTGCAACGACACTTAATAACCCCAGAGGAATTCTAATTGTAGCTAGTGTCACTTTTGAGTGCAAAGCCTACTTTAATTCTAAATTGACTTCTAGTGATGTTATTCCTGCCAATTTACTGGCACAAGCTGCAAGGCCAATTAACTTTGCAACACTAATACTCACATGTACTCATGTTCATAATGACCACAACAGCTCTTTTTTATGTTATTATTTCTTATGTGTGTGTTAGCTTAGGCCCTGCAAAAGGACGAGGAGATGATTGTAACCAGTGAGAGATCACCATTATCTGCCAGAGAGCTGAAAATGTTATTTCCCCCAAAAAAACAAAGCTCTACATCGTCTGTCTTTTATCTGCGCGGGGCCAAGAGGGGCTTTATCTCCCAGTGTCTTTATCACTTGAAGGTGGCTGCTAAACCTACAAAGCTGTTCTCTCTGTACTCACCCCGGCTCTCCCTCTCCCCCTATCTGTGGTTTGGCATGTGAGGACCTCCTGCCTCGGTGGTGGCGAGGATCGATGTGGAGAGGAGATGTGCTCTCATATAGGGCCCTCCTTATCTCCCAGCTGTCTTCTCAGGGCTCTGCAGAGGGGCAGCTTCACAACAGGATGATCCATCATGCTGGCCTCACACACCTGAGCCATGTTTAGTTCGCACAGCACTGGAGGCGGGCTTCCTGCCAGTGTGTGGACATCGGACAAAGTCTTTGTATAGGCTGTATGGAAAGTTACTTTACCACCTACAAACTTTTAGAAGTTCTACAGGCTTTACATGGCTTTGAGGAATCTTTGTCATACGATGTGTCTCTGGAAATAAAGCTTCACCACTCTATATACTCTGTATGGCACATCATTAATCCAAGTGGGATATATGGTCACAGCTACGTAGAAAAGTATTTTGTTGGTGATCATTATGTGGGCCTGGAGCCAGAACAGTATGACAGTTTGGGCGGAAATAGGTGTTATTCATGAAATTAAAGCTCTGGCTGAGATATGTCATATACACACCCAAAAAAATAAAATTGCTAGACTCATTACATCAAGTTATTGAGACACAAAGTTAGACAAAAGATTATTATGCACCGATGCCCTTCCAAGTTCTTAGAAATCAGTTGATTTCACTGATGGGAATTCGCTCTGAGTTGTATGTCTTTAATATTATATACACAATGGGGTTAACTAAAATAGCACTGTTATCTGCATTAGACATGTGGGTCTCTGTGGGACTCCATGCATACATGGAGGAAAATAACAATGATCCCTGATAATAGCATGCTAAATGAGGCCTCTGTGAATAGAGGGTAATTATGAACGGTACGAGGTTGCTCGTGTGATGTGTGTCACAGTATGGCTGGATGCTGGCACAGTCCCAAATGAATAGACATAATGTAAACATTATGTTGTCTATCTCTCCTTTCCCCCCATTTGTTTCTCTCTTACACACACTCACACACCGTGTCATGTAATGATACTATGTAGCCCAGTGTTGCCAGAGAGAGGGAGCTCCACTAGCCTTTGATGTCTCCATCCAGGAAGGGAATTGGCTCATTAGCATTCTAACAAGAACTGTTGCCCATTTAGCATTGGGCTTTAACTAGACCACCCAAACAAATCATTCCTCTTAGGTTGGTCCTTCTTTCCCCCCTCCAGTCAAGCAGCTGAGCACATGCACAGTTGTTTTCTTCATTCCCACTCTGGCTAATTCAGCCAGGGGCTGCTAATGCTTACTGAACTCACCAGCCTTTGTCACTGTTTACATGATATAGGCTGTAGCCCGGGTGCTCCCAGCTCTCTCCCTCGTGAGTTCCCTAAACAGTGGAGTGAGTCATAGCAAGTACCAACACATTCTAATATATGGGAGTAATTATGCTTGCAGTGATTATGTCTGACAGTGTTGTTGTTCATGTGGTGCTGACTTGCTCTCCACTGCAACTAGAGACATTTCGTCTGACGTAGAGTCACAATGACATGATAAGGCAATGCTCTGTGGTGCTGCTGAGAGGGTGATATGCATACAAAGCCCCGTCAATTACAGAACCAATTAATAGAAGGTGTATAATGGCCTAGCTTTGACCTTTGGGTGAATGTGAGAAACATCCGTGGCATACTCCTCCTTTCACATGCAATTACAACAAAGCTATAACTCAGGACTTGCTGTTACTATAACTGAGTGCTCCAGCATGTTAAAAACATTTCCAGTTTTGGACATGTTTGGATAATCCATTATCAGGATTCTTAAGCGTCTCACTGTGCTTATCTCTATCTCCATTCGTCATGCAAAGAGCTCTGTTTTTCTTTCCCTGTCACCTCCAGGTGAACCATTATCCTCTGTCTGGGCTCTGCCTGGGGCTTGTTTATTGAGGAGATTGGAGGGGACCGGGGCATAGTGCTCTGTGGGAGAGAGGGCGGGGTCGAGATATAGGATGGTGTTGTATGATGTCTTGGACTGCATGGTCTTATGTCCCAGGCTTGTAGTCACGAAAGCCCCAGAACTCCCAATATGATTAATCACTCCGATATGACATACTACATTCTCATAACTCATAGATTGCATACTATGCTTGACTGTTGGTGTACCGTTCACAGATGGTAGTACCAACCATTAGCATAACTTATAACATTATATTTCCCCATGGAGTAGCCTAAATATTGTAAAATGATCAGTTAAATGCAAAGAATCTTCAGTCAGTGCATTACTCCGGGGATTTACTTATCTCCTCATATTTAGTTGGCAGTTAGTTACACTCTGATGTAAGTCCACCTTGTATTAGTGCTTTCATGTTCCATGTGCTTTAAATACCATAACGTGTGTTTGAGGCAGCACTAATGAAACGTGTCTTTCCTCCTGTCAGGAAGGATCTACGAGGTAAACATGCTTCACAAACGCATGTTAGTATTCTGTCTGGGTCTGCTTGATCTCAGGTTGGTGTTTTCACCTCTGAGGTCCATGGGTTGCGCTCAGAACAGGCCCTTTCATTCTTAACTTGAGCTAATGAAACTGGTCTAGTTACTGCATAAGCAGAATAGTCACATTATCAAGTTCAGTTATTTAGTAACATTTTAAAACAACTTTAGACTTTACACAAACCAAGTGTAATGCACTTTTAAGCGAATTTATGGATCATACACTGCTGTATGCTATCACTGAAGTGTTGTCTTGCTTTTCTCATTAACTTGTTGAATCTCTAACCCAGTATACTGACTGCATAATATACAGGAAACCATAATATTCCATTGAACCTCATTGACGAGGCAGGTCTGTCATTTTCTTGTCCCAAAAAAGTTGATACTATTTTTACAGGAAGCGTATGATCCATATAATCTGTGTGTAGTGGCGTCTTGCCTTTTGATGGAGGGTGGCCATGACTATATAAACAGTTCAGTCAAGCACGGTGACATCTCGGCGCATAACCGAAGGGAAACATCAGTCATTCCATTAGAAAATTATCATGTAAGTAATGTCCTCTTGCTGTCAGACCATTTCACCAAATTATGTATTTTAGAGGACATTCCATTGAAATTATCAGGACAAGGTCATTGTGTGGACTGCAGTTTGCAATACCCAAATACTGATGGATATTGCATTTCAGCGTGAACTCCCTCTTATGCCATTTCTGTCTCCCTCCTGCCACCACAGAGAACAGTCACCACGAACAGCCCTCCTCCTCCAATCAGCAATGATGGATGGACTAATTGATGCAGAATGATTGGGCCATTCATTTTAGCCTACAACAGTGACTTCCATATTTAGGATTAGCGTTGCATTATAATGGGATGGGAAGGAGAAGTGGTCATGGAGTCAATGAACAGGAGAGGAAGAGGGAGACGGGGTGAGGCGGGAACAGGGAGAGGGAGAAAAAAATGGAGACAAAAGGGATAGAGAAAGACAACATACACAGTATTCTTGAGCGGTTTATTGAGAGGTGTGTGTCTGTGAGAGCGAAAGAGAGAGGGGGCATCTAGCTGCCACGTGTCCTGGTATCCCTCTCTATGAATCATTCATCTCTGTCCCCATGTATAAATCAAGCTGCCGGCCGTCGCCTGCGGCAGTCATGTCATTAGCTAGTTGACGGCATCGCTTGATCTCTGGCTCTGCAGTACGGGCTAGGGAGAGGACTTTACTTAAACAGCACACCTATCAGCACATCAGACTGTGGTGCTTTCTGCGTCTGGCTGTGTCACAACATGCTTTGAGCAGGTGACCAGGACCACACATAGACTTACTGACTCAAAGAGACGTTATATCGCCACTCATACTCGGAGATGCACTTGGCTATCAAAGTGACAGTTTCTTGGAAAAAAGACTGGAGTGTGTACATGTGTAATGCGTTACCTGTGTAATGCACATACATATTGTTTTGTGTACTTGAATGTGAATGTTGTTGATTGTACTTCACAGCTGGAATTTCCTGTACATACAATATACAATGTTTTTGTGGTCATGGGCACATAGGCCTTAAAGAAAACAGCTGAAACACACTCATTCTAGAACACAGTTAAGAAAAAGTCCACTTACGACGTTTCCGGGGAAATTCTGACATTCATGAACGGTCAAGAAAGAGCTTAAGTCGGCCAGACTGGAGTGAGCCGTGTTCTTAAGGGCTGAATTAGTGAGAAATCATGTGTTCACATCAATTCTACAGACATCCTCGGATTTAAATACTTGTAATAAATATGAAAATATTTGTATAATTAACAATTCAGTTTCACATTCATAGTCATGCTAGTACGAGGCATCGTGACGGAAGTAAATAAAAGCACCACACGAACACTGCAAATGGCAGTGAATTAATACATAAGCACTAAACTCAGTCGTGTGGATATAGAGCCATAGTGGAATAGAATGGACACATCTACATTTTATAAATAAATATGAATATCCACAACTAAAATATGTCATATGGCCATACATAATATAGATAGGACCTATCAAGATCCGCAAGTAGAGCCTACTCATGTATTTAAAAAGAAAAGATAATTATTCTTCAATCATCAGTTTTCTTCAGTCTTGTCTGCCCGTCCATATTTGTCTGAAGAGCTGATT
>OMOT01001510.1:0-11494 GCA_900312575.1 Acanthochaenus luetkenii
ATTCTCCAATGGGAGCCGCGTGGAGGTAGAGGCAGATGTCCACTGCCTCAAGGCAGAGTCCTCATCCTCCGCATCACCCCAAACGCCATTACCATCATCCTCTGGGCAGGAGCACACCCTGCTGCCTCTTCCACCACCGCCTCCCCCACCATGTACCCCAGAGCCCCTGGAGGCAGGGGTTGACGTGAGCCTTGGGGACGTTGAGAATGGGCTGGAGAGAGATGAGTCATGGCAGGGAGGCGGAGTAGGAGGTGGGGATGGAGGAAAGGTGGTGGGTAAGAGGAGGGGAAATGGGTCGGTGGCGCCCCAGGAAAAGAGTCACAACCTTATCGAGGTGGCCACCGATGCGCCCTCCAAGAAGCCTGGGGGTTACTTCACAGCTCCAGCGCAGCCTGACCCAGATGACCAGTTCATCGTTCCCCCTGAGCTGGAGGAGGAGGTGAAGGAAATAATGAAGCAGCACCAGCAGAAACAGCAGAAGCCGCCTGGGGCCGATCAGCCCGCAGACTACTATGACACACCCCTCTGAACAGCAACAGCACCAACAACAGCTTCATCTCCCTCCCAGCTGCAGCCTGCACAGACCACTACCATTAACTTAACCACTCTGATTTTGCAGTACATGGGCAGAAACCATTGAGATTCCTCAAGAGGCTGTAAAACGCATGTGAAAAAAATCTCATCCTACTTTTCTAAACGGTCTACAGCCTTTCAGCACTCAGACGCTCTGCACAAGCTCATCACTGGAGTAACATGCACTGTAAGCCGCTCCACCCGTTTTGTTTCCTAGCAACCTATCGGATAGAACAAGCAAATGAGCCCTTTAATGATACCCTACCCTCTTGAATACCCTTCGGACACGCCTCCCAGTGTCCAGGGTAGTGCCCTTCTCACAGACTGGAACGTTGTTTTTACATTAGACAACCCGCCGTGTATGTACTCAACACTAGTCTCTCTGCAATAGTGTTAGTCTGCCACAACACTTGTTAATATGGATAACGATTCCATGGTTTGTTTGTTTTATAAGAACGTACCATATCTTTTAATGTGAAAGAAGTGAAGTTGCTGAAAGAATGTGAAGAGACACGTCATCTTTTTATTATCAGTGAACTATGTTGAATGGTGCACCAGTAATACCACGCTTAACTGTTGTAGATAGGGCACTTAAAATACTGTATTTCTTCAGTAAATCATGGCTCTTGGCCTGTAAAACGGCATAGACATTTTTGTAGAAATTTTAAAGACTAACTCCTAGGAGTTGCATACTCTTTATGGTGACTTAGTCACTTTTACTAATCTTCTCTGAGAGAAATGGTGATTTCCTCCCCCAATGATTGTAAATAAGAGAAATGTTGTATACTGATGCTTTTAAAGGAACTGTGTACCTGTATGTCGGTGAAGGATTTTAATGGTAGGGAGGATGTGGTTCACCCAGAGATTGCTTTTATGGAGATATCCTCCTTTATCTTACACTGTAGACCCACAAATATCACAATTGCTATGGTTTGCTCCGTTTTATTTGCTTGTGATGTCCCGTAGTCATCACTGTATCTAACGCTCACTAATAAACACAGACTTTCACTTGCACACACACATACACATACATGCGCACACACAGATAATATTAGTTCCAGCTCCCTCCTACAGTAACTGTTATCACCGGCATGACTGTCAAGTTCAGTAATACAATCAAATATATCCATGGAAAGCAGACAACACAAATGTTCCTGTATTTGGTATAATAAATTTTAAATTTGTGAATATAAGTCACGCTGTCCTGGACTTGTCTTTCATAGTGAATTGAAAACCCGAAGTGACTCTTTGACACATAAGCTCTGTGTTTGTCCTTTAAACTTGTTATTAATTCATATGAAACGTTTTAAAATTATTTCTTGTGATTTTGAAAACAACAGCTATATACAGTATGTTTTGTTAACACACGTGTGTTTAACTGATGGTTTTACATGGCATGACCAGAGGGGGGCAATCTTGTTTAATATTATGATCTGCCTTATTCATTTCATATCTTGAGTCTGAGACTGCCAGAAAATATGTTTTCATACATTCTTTAAACCCAAAGCCTTATAGACAAAATGTTTAGCATAAACGTTAAATAAAAAATATGTATTTATTTTAATTCATGTCTGCCAATCCAAAGCCATTCTCTTCATTCAGTTTCCCCACTAACTGTTGATTGAACCTGACAACGGCTCAGGGTCCCTCAGTGACCCCCATATTTGACATGATGACACCCGTGTCATTACTGCGTTTGTTATACTTCTTTTTCACACAGATGACACTGACTGCTGTAACTACCAGCATGGCAGCTAGTACGGACAGAGAAGCGGCCAGTGCTATGGTGGTTTTGTCCATGATGGAGCCCTTGTACTGGCATCTGTCTCCATAATACCACCAGTCGTCACCCACCACACACCTGGGGGAGGATGAGAGAGGAGGAGAGTCGGACTCAAAGTTATTTCAAATTCCTTCAATATATACAGAGCATACACAGATGGAGGGGTACAAGGGCATTGGAGAAATCTGAGAAGAACCTTACCCTGTGGGACGGGGTGAGAGAGGGAGGGAGATTCTCTATGTGGTTTCTAGTGGTCATGATTCACTACTGAACTGATTCGCTGACCATTCGTGAGCTTGGAATTATAAGGTTCTATCTGGATGGAGTGCAATTCTGAGTTATGTACGTTCTATATTTTAAAATATTTAACACCACACAAGCGTAAAGTAACACTCAAAGATTATGAATATGTGGATAACTCAAATGTCGATCAATACAAAAGTCAGATACAACCGTATAATTCCCAGCTCACGTATTGTTAGATTCAGCGGTTTGTGAGTCACCTGCAAGCAGCGTTTCCTTTGTCCAACACACAGACGCCATCGTTCTGACACTCCACATTGGTGCAGGTGTCAGTGGGTGGAGTGGTGGGGGGTAAAGGGTCAGGCACAGTGAGATGAGACACATCTGAAGAGGGACAGAACAAAGAGCGACCGGTAAATGAGATTCCAGTGGAGGGGGGGGGCGCTTATTAGCGTGAAATGAAAAGGCAATGATTGGATCGCGTGATTGATTGAAGCGTTTGCCCTACAAGTGGGTATGTGAATCAGGGATGTAATCACGGATCATCGGAATACATGATCACAAAATAGTTTGCTATTGGAAACGTGTGGGACGTCCTCAGTACGTAGCCCACTAATGAACATGTTATTGATATGTATGGCAGGATGTCTGTGTCCTCTATACGCCGTGTCCATAATGTCCTCCGAACGCAGTGCACAGGTAAAGAGGACTACATTCATGGATTGCTTTTGCCCCCTAGCGCCTAGTTACTTTTCTTCCCTTCTGCTGCATCTTTGCTGCAACGTTGACATGTATGTTGAAACCTGGTGCTTTTACCCTCCATGGTGAGGAGAAAGATGGCGTCTCCTCCCTTGATAAAATCCCTGCTCTTGGCTCGGAGGTGGGTGAGGTACACTGGTGTGCCTGCTCCTGGCCCTCGGAAATACTTGATCCCATTAGTGTCTGTGACCTCGCTGCCCACCTTGCGAGGGTCGTCCCAGAAAAAGGCGTCGGAGCCTAAGTGTTAAATAGGGACACGTTGCAGCATTTGCATGAATATTGCATAGTTTGTGAACAGTCGCACTTTGATCGGACACAATGGAAGACGAGTGTACACATTTCTGCGCTGAAATGATCTGACCTGTTGCTCTCATGTTGGGGTCAGTCGTGACACTGCGCTGGTTGGACATGCGCTTTTGGATGTGTGGGTTCTGGTCCATCAGCATCATGGTCATCTGTTTCCAGGGACATGGCCATGTCTGCCCTGTGTCCCCAGCACGGGCCACCAGATGGGCGTAGGCTGACAACTCACCAGCGTAGGCTGCCTTGCCACTGGGGTACAGACCCATTTGGAAGGTGTAACCCTCCTTGGAGGTGAACGGGGGACTGTAGATAGCTGTGTCTGACGGAGTGTCTTCCATGACGCGGCTGAAGTTCTTCACTCGCCATACAAACTCCGGGCAGGTCGTCTCAGAGAGGTTGATGTCATCCAGGGACAGACCCCCCGCCGAGGGCCCGGGGCCCTCCTTGGTCCCCTGAAACACGACACGGAACTTGTTCTTGACGCTCAGACTCACGTGGTGCAGTTGCCACAGCTCCTGAGGGCTTCCTGTAACACGAGAACAACATAATGCATTTCTTGAAGAGTAAGTGCGAGATGTTTCCCGATTTCCCCAACAAAATGATTTTGAGCGGCACTAGGATTCAATAACAGTCACCATCTATGGTCTTTACGAAGTGCAGCTTTCCATTGGGGTTTGCTTTGTCATACTCCCGGACCCAGATCTTCAGCGTGTCACCGGGGCTGCCACTGTTGTAGTAGAAGAACTGCAGGCACTGGTAACCTCGCTTGGGGTAGAGTAGCCTGCTCTCAAGCAGAGCTGTGTTCCCGACGTCGGCTTTGCCAGTGCTGAAGTGCATGAAATACCCCGAGCCTGCAGATCCACACATCACTCCATTAATGTCAATGCACAGGCATTTCCTCCAAGTAAATGGCCGCCCACTGGAACACACTTTGTACTATGATAGCAGTTGTGCCAAGGATTATGTGTGTGTGTGCATGTCGCTGTTGTGAGGGGATTCTCACCAGAGCATTTGCCCATGTTGGAATAGTCGGTGTTGGGCCCTCCAGCAGCTTGTGTTACCCTGATCCAATCAGCCTGGTCCCCTGGTCCCTGGATCATACCACAGATGTTCTCACGCTCAAAGTCACATGAGTCCAGGAAAGTGGAGGCTTGGGCTTGAAGAAGGTGCATAAACACACACACACAACTGGTGTAAAAGGACTTTGACCTGCTGTAAACTCTCATTTGATTACACACTAATGAGGACGTTTGGCTTCTCGACACGTTTCCACGTGGCGAGCAGTTAGTACACGAACCATCTCATCAACAACTGACATCGACTTCACTAATTACAAAATATAAGGACCACAATATGAATGTAGAAAAACATCCGTGCAACTCGGGACAGTCACAACGTGTCCGACAATTTGCAGACTTTTATTTGGAACGCTCGGGTGTCGGGCCCTTACTGCAGTTATAGAGGCGGCTGAGCTTGAGCAGGTCGCTGTCACTGAATTCCATACGCTGGCCGATGACATCGCTGAAAGCCGGGATCTTGGTGACGATGGTGGGTTCCGTGCCGTTGCGGAAGGCATTCTTACTGTAGTGCATCATGGATCCGTAGTCGTAGGGTACTCCCAACGAGCTGGAGGTTGTGTCATTGTAGGTGTTAAAGTTGTGTTCCCTACCTGTGGACCAGAAATAAACACGGGCATTAGCCTTCTGTCATTAATAATCAGAACTGCTCATTCCATACCCTGACTTTAGAGGATTCCAGAGGTGTATATTAGGGTCACTTGTGAGTGTTGCACAAGGTTATATGTATCTACAGCAGATGGGTGTTCAAAGAACTCAAGATGGCTTGCTGACATGCCAAAGTTCCCTGTACTTTAATCATTGCAGATAAAAAATGATTTGATGAGCATAGTTCAATACTGTTGTGATATTGGCACACTGTGATATTCCATGATGGTTTTATTGGCTTGTCTTTTTGAGGAGATAATGCACACAGGAAAACCTATGCATGCACATGCTAACCATACAGTCCTGCAAGCAATTGGGAGACAGGAATGAATTAATTGTGGCATATGAGCAATGTTTTGGCTGCTTTCTCTCGAGCCTCTTGAACATGGTTGTGGGAGGAGAATGTGGCCATGTATCTACTTTATTAGAGGTTTTGTGAAGATGTATTTTAAACGTATGAAATCCGCATTACACACGTGCATGCCCAAAGCGACGGGATTGGAAACAGTGTGCTAAAAATATATAAATGCAAATAGAAGTCATGATGAAATAGGCAAGTAAAGGGAGAAACTATATGGAGAATCATGTTGTGAATAAATTCATTATCATTTAGTTGGCAGACTAGGAAATGAGAGGTTCAATACCCTCTGAGATGCGATCCCACATGATGGAGACATAGTCATCACGGTCTGACCTGGACTGCTCGTGCCAGAAACCCAGAGCATGAAGGAACTCATGTTCAATGGTTGCAATGCGGTCGCAGTTTGTCCCTATAGACAATCTCTGCTTCCCAACTCGCCGGTTACCCACAGAGGAGAAGCAGCTTTGGATGAGATAACAAGACTTTTATGAACATCACATAGAATCCACTAGGACTTTTGTTTTTATGATAATAACAATAAAACAGCATGAAAACATAGTTTTGCCTTACCCGCCCCCTTTAAAGATGGAAATGTAGTTTGGCTCTCCAGTCCAAGGTTGGAAATCAATACAGGTCTTGAGCCGGTACTGTTCAAAGGCCTTCAGAATCACACCTTTTGCATTGATCTCTACAAAGATGATAAAGATTTGAAATATACGCTTTCCAAACCCAATGGACCGTTTTACGATGAACCATAACACTGTTAATTCACAGAGGACCTGCATGTTCAAGGTTCAAGGTTTTGTTGTTTGGCTACTTATACTTGTACCTAAGACTGGAATCTGTGATGTGATCAATATTTGAAATCTGGAGTATTTGTGTTTTTATACCAAAATGTGTTTTCATTCGTTAATCAAAGATGATAGCCTGACAAGTAACCTTCACCATAGGGTCACATGTAGGCATTACTTCTTTATAGGAGGGTTGTGAGATGAAAAGTAGAAAAACGACTGTACTCCTAGACACCCACGGGGCTAATATATCTGAATATACTGTATAAAATGAGTGGTAGTCCGTTAAAACGGCACATACATGCAGAAACTCTCACCCAAGTCGTCTTCCATGTAGTATGGAACCGTCTTTGGCCACCTGTATTCATCCCCTATTATGGAGTTTCTAATTTGCCTCTGCAGTGGTCATTAAAAGCAATCAAAAGAATATAAGAATATAATCAGCCAAGGTTAAGCTTTTTTATCACGCGCTATTATGCAAGTGAACATTATAGCCAGTTAACATACCTCATCAAGCACAATATCTCCTTCTACGAGATTCAGCCCTGCCTCTATGGAGACCAAGCACAAAACACTTACGTTTAACATCGTTACTGAATAATCATTTGGAGACATGCAGAAGAAAACTGGCTTCTTTTTTTTACTTTTTCTTTTTGTGTGTGGCAAACCTTCATTGACGTCAAAAATGTCAAGGTCCCGTCCACCGTCCACATCATATTCTGTGGAGTAGATTAGAAAATAAACATGTAAAATCTCACGTTAAATGTTTCATCAGGCATCAAGGACAGACAAACTAAGGGAGCAGTGCACGACTATCCGTTTTTCATGTATTCTGTATCTCGTTGGTAACAAAAAACACTTACCTAATACTTTCGATGCGGGCTGAGCAAGAGAGAAATAAAGCATCGATATTATTGCGTCGCAACAGTTATGCCAAATAGACACATATATACTGTATCAAAAATCCGTATCATGAATTATACAATAGTATCTCCACAAAATAAACACATTTCTCACCAAACAGAGGATAGTGCCACACAAGAGGCATACAATGTGAAAAACAAGTACGCTGGTAGGTTTTCTCCCCCCCATGGTTGTGTCCTAAAATGTCCCTCTGCACGGGACACTTGAAGTCACTGGTACTGAGCTCCGGGTGAGACTGGGAAAAGATGAAATTAGAAAGGTGCATGCAGGGGGAAAGAATTAAGTACACATGATCACCAGTCAATAATTGACAGAGCTGTAAAGGGTCTGAGCTACGAATGAACTTCATTCTACTCGTACTATCTGCTAACAAATCTTTACACATGTATGCAGATTAGCCGCAGATGAGCTCTCAAACAGTAAACCAGGGGTCAACCAGTTAGTCATTTAGTCCACTCACCTGCCAAAACCTCAAGCAGGACTGGCAGGTAAAGACATGCACACAGATCTGGAGGTTTTATTCTACCAAGACCCATATTAAATTTAAAAAAAAAAGAAAAAAAAAAAGGGGGCGGCAGTAGCTCAGGAGGTAGAGCTCCCGTCCCGCAACCGCAAGGTCGGCGGTTCGAGTCCAGCTCCTCCCGGGGATAAATCTGTCGTAGTGTCCTTGAGCAAGACACCTAACCCCAAAGACACCTGCTCCCCGGGCGCCATAATGGCAGCCCTCTGCTCCGGGCCCCCCTAGCATGTGTGTGTTGTGCAATTACTTGTGTGTATCCGGGGGGGATCCGTGATGGGTTAAATGCAGAGAATAATTTCACTAAGTGTGTGCGGTGCTCTGTGCATGTGTGTGACAATAAAGGATAAATTAAATTAAATTAAATTAAATTATGCTAACCTCAACATGTAAATGCCTTTTAAATACACACCTCTTCCCTACAGCTGCCAACCAGTTCATTACTACTGTGTAAATGCTATAAAGGCGTAATAAAAAGACATTAATAAATGGGAGAGCTGATTTTGCAGGAGTTTGCCTGCAACATGTTCATTAGCATTCATTATTTCAAAGCAAAAGGGCGTACAAATCTGTGTGTATGCTATCAATGAAAATATTTGCAATTGGATCATAGATATTTTTCAATAAACACTGATCCAAATAAATCAAATAAACTACTAATCTACTGTAATCATGAAATGCTCATCTTAAATTTAGCGGCACAAACATGCTTGCAGTTTGTTGGGCCCATTGGTTTCTAAGGGGAATAATCATAATCATAATGCTAACATGCCCGTAATCTGGCAAGCACACGGAGAGTAAATATCACAGTGTGATATTACAAAATGTCAAGGTGTGTTGGCTTGTTCTGTCCTTTGTGCCTGCATGATCTTGGACCCGTGCCATGTTTGTAATGCCCTGCAGGGGGCAGCAGGGGCAGCAGTAATCTCCTCAAACATTGAGAATCAATTAATCAACAAATCATGTTTAGTTAAATAGCCCTTTTATACAAACATGTCTCAAAGGGCTTTACATTGCATCATATTACACATTACATATAGTCTTTTTCAGCCATGTTCAGCGAGGGAAGTTAAGCGAGAACACCTTGCTCCATAGAGCCTATGGTGACTTATACATATACACACTGGGAGCTGCCCAATACAACCAGCCCTGCCACTGACCAGCTGGATATTACATGCATTATTCAAAGACCCTTCAATGGTAGTTGAGGGAAGTGAATGATTGATTATTTCAGCCAGTGTAGATATTCAGTGTGGAGACTTCAATCTTCCTTTTAATATCAGTAGACGACCTCCTTTATAAAAAATAATCTATACTAACAATGACGTGAAGTGAAATGAAATAAAGTTCACACTCACCTTCCGATACCATTCAGTAGTAGTGGTGCTGGCAATACACTCCTAAAAGACTCGTGACTCATGACCCCAGTATTTAATACATAGACTAAATTGAATATCTTATGGGAGTAAATTGTTAGATATTAACATTTTCATCCCCATAACCTTAGAGAAGTTTCTTACCAAGTAAGGGTGATGATCCATCACGAAATCTTAAAAGTGTGGTGGATTTAAGATATAAGAGATGGGGCCTTAGAATATATGGAGCTAATGGAGCTGAACTGTTGCAGTTTAGGTTCTGTGACTGACCACATGCAGCCATGAGACAAGATACTAGTCTGTGGAACACGACGGAAGATCTTGTGTAATATATATAAAGTATCTTACAGTACCATGTGCAGTATGCGTGGTCCCACTGGGAATCGAGCCCTAACCCCAGCAGAGTTAGTATTAGTGCCACACCCACAACGCTGGTTCTGGGCTCTCACAGCTCAATGGAAAACTGCCCGCAGAACCAAAATGTTTGTAGTTACATAGAATTGCATTGTATTTGTACCATCGGTCATTTGTGTTCACGTTAACTTAATGGATAAAATATGAATTTTGCAATATTCTATCTTTGATATTTTGCACAGCATTTGGTGCATTATACTATTATATATGATTATTTTGATGGTTCATACTAATACTCAGTCTTACACTGAAAACATGTCTGGGTCCTGTTCTTGGTCCTGATGGGTGTTTTTAAAGATATCCTTACAAATAGGGCTGTTTTCGGTATGACCTATTTGGTGTGGACTATAGTATACTGGGGACATTCTGCATTCAGAACATGAGTCACTGGTATTAAGGAGAGTGAGGCTACAACGAGACGTTTATTTCCTGATTGCACATCCTTTTTTATCTTCATCAAGTGGTGGTTTCATTCATCGGTTTGCTAAATTCTGTATACTTACATATATACCTATGTACAAATAACTAAATCTGTCAGTTATTCAAAACTAAAAACACATCTTACATATCTTCTGGTGCAGCCACACTTTTGATTACAATTACATTTGAGGAATTTGGAATCTAGTATTATTTTATCTTGTTTTCCATGACTCGTTTTAAAATATATCCCTCCATTTGCCTTTATCTCCAAGCTTTTAACATGTACAAGGAATTTAACTTGGCGTTGTCGCCATAGTGATATTGCAGATAAGATAACACAGACTTCTCAAATGATGTACGCATATGGACAAACACATTTCTCTCTGAGGAGACTATGGGATAGATCTTAAACTTAACCTTAACTTAATAATAAAACCCAAACCAACAATTATTCTCTGTGATTTAATTAAACAATTTACTTTAACAGGTTGTTCAATTAGCATTTTCTTAAAATCCGTCAGATTTACGTAAGTATTTCTATTTATTATGGGATGCTGATAGTATCATCAGTTCCAAGCAGCTTGTGTTTGGCTAGATTGAAAAAGGTGCATTCATAGCATACACATTCACTTTCATTTCTGCTGTAAGAGGTGTGGAAATTAACATATGTTTTGCCGTGCCAATCCTCTGTCACTGTTAATTATCCCGCATGTGTGAAGATACACTACTTTCCATACAGTAGTTGAGACATGTCATGAATATGAGATAATTTCCATGAGAAAAAGTAGACTTAAACATGTGTTTTCCTCTGTCATGTTTAGCTGTGTTATAATATAATTAATATATTGTATGTTATGTTACAGACCCCCCCAAACAAAAAACCTCCTCACCCACCCACCCAATGAAGGTGGAGTTGGTATTTTGATAGATGTCCATCCATCGTCTATACCCGCTTACTCCTATTCAGGGTCACGGGGGGCTGGAGCCTATCCCAGCATGCATCGGGCAGAAGACAGGGAAACACCCAGGACAGATCGCCAGTCCATCACAGGGATAACACACAGACAAACACAGTCACACTCACATTCACACCTACGGGGCAATTTAGAGTCTCCAGTTCACCTGACCTGCATGTCTTTGGACTGTGGGAGGAAACCGGAGCACCCGGAGGAAACCGGAGCACCCAGAGGAAACCCACACGAACACGGGGAGAACATGCAAACTCCACACAGAAAGGACTGGGGCGGAGATTCAAACCCATGACCTTCTTGCTGTGAGGCAACAGTGCAAACCATTGCACCACTGT
>OMOT01001516.1:1315-20903 GCA_900312575.1 Acanthochaenus luetkenii
CTCTCTCTCTCTGTTTCTCTCTCCCCCCCCCCCCCCCCTCTCCCCCCCCCCCCCCCCCTCTCTCTCTCTCTCTCTCCGACCGACATCACAGCGGAGGGAGGAGCCGACCGCCGATTTAAGAGCCCCGGTCCTCTTAAAGCCGCACTGCGTTGGAGAGATGCGTGCATTGAGACGTAGCTGCATGCCGGGTGTGTGGACCACAGACGCCTCTGCTCCAGCATCCGCCTGAGAGGATGTGTGTGTGTGTGTGTGGGGGGGGGGTTACTGTTCACTTTCATAATGAACCTTGTTTCTGCTTTTCATTTCCAATGGAAGCACATCATCACCAAATTTGAATTTATTGTCACACATGCCCAGCAGACAGAGTACCACACACAGTGAAGGGACTCCTCTGCACTCCCCCCATCACTGGACGCCCCCGGATACACACACAAGTGAAATGCACCGCACTAATAGGATACACACAAAGTGACGCATTCACAAGCTGGAGGGGCTGGAGAGTACGTGCCTTGCTGAAGGACACAACGGCAGGAACTGTCACCTGATTCTGACAATCCTCCGGCTGCCAGCTCACATCTCCCCCAATTTGTTTTTTCTCATCTGGCTGGGGATTTGAACCGGCAACTTCTTGACTACAAGCCTGCTTCTCTACCTCTGGGCCACCCTGGCGCCCCTCATGACTTCTGCTCAATGATAATAAAGGTTCAAACTCTATTCTCGGAGCATCAGCCACCCCCGAGAGCGTCAACAGGCCAAGGCAGAGCTCTCATCGGGAACGAGACGTGAAATCAGCCCGATAACGGGTTTCCATGTGCAAAAACCTAAACTGGTGCGAGATCATTCCTGTGTTGTGTGTTGTTCCAGCCTATAGCCGTATTGGTCTTAACGTGTTGTTGGACACTTGAAATTCAATAGATGGAAGAAAAAAAATAGCATCAAGATAATGGATTCAAATATCACAATCTCATATGCAGATGCAGATTACTCTGCAAAATATTTGGCATGATTGTTGATTGTATAAATGTGTCAGTCTCCGAGCTTACAAAACAAAACTTCACTCAGACACAAGCTGATTATTTAGGATTGCGGAGTAGTGGTGATGTGTGTGTGTGTTGGGGGGTTATGTCTACTTTGAAGGATTTCACAATTTACAAAGTGCTGAAACATTGTACAGCAGCAAGTATCTTGGACCATAAAACCTATTTAAGTGGAACATCAACAAATCTGTTTTCAGTTTTAGGGCACACAGTCGGACGGACAGGCATCGTTCCAACAAATTGATCGGCTTCAAGCTCATTGATCACAACCAGTCAAGCTATCAGCTTCCTCCAGTACCGTTCACTGTGGCAAAGTGAATGGGTGTTCAGGCCCTAAATTGCCTAAGTAGATTCTAACTGGTGCTTGTATGGGGGTTATAAAGGGTCACTGGTCATAAAAAGGTCACCATCATCCCCGCCCCTACCACTACCAGCATGCTGCAGCTGATCACCCGTGTCCCTTTGAAGGTGGCTCCTAAAACAGCAGTCTTCACCTGTGCACCATTCCTTCCGGCCCATCCACCCCACATTATTTCATGTCACACTTCTCATCCCTGATCACGCCTGATCACAGGGCCATCTTTGAGAGCGCTGAAAGGGAGCGCTCTGTGTTTTCCTAATTATGCTACGTATTGTCTTCATTATACTGTTTGTGTCTGAAGGATCTCGTCAAAGCTCGTTTAAGGAATTGCAAATCTGAAAGCCTTAAAGTGGTATTAAAAGGCACACAATTTTTCGCGCATAATGCAGATGGATATTTTGCTTCTCTAAATATGAACTTTCGGAGAGGCAACTTTTGCATTGCTAATAAGTTGGGTGAATTGCCAATAATCCTGCAAATTGTGTACCCCTCATCAATTAATTGTTATAATTCATCAAACATAATACAGAGCCATGAGGTTACATGTCTAAAACGTACCTGAAGCTGGTGGAAGACCCCGTGATGAGTCTGCCAGGGGCAACCGGATTTCTGTTTTACCCTTGATTGATTATCCATGGCTATCAGAATCCTAAGCCACACTCTTGCTGCAGCAAAATACATGCAATCCAACCAAAAGATTAGCTCAATCCCTTGCATGGCCACCAGAATTAGCAGTGTATGTAGCACCATCCCGTTCAAATGAAAACCCAATTGATACCTTAACTTAACTACCTTTTGTCTGAGTCTTCTTTATGAATAACAGTCGGCTACAGCAGAAGCACTATTTCCCTGTGATGGTAAATCAAAACTGTGCTCTGCTAAGAGAATCAACATGAGATATGTAATAGAGCAAGGGCGGCTTTTGTTTTGTCTCAGATATGATCAAATATACCTTTTCCTTAACATTGCCTTTAACCATTGGCCTCCCCACTGGATCCATGACTTGTTATTCACACATATGGAAGAAATAATTGGAAGAAAGAGCACACTCACTAATATCAGTCGGGCACAGCTGGGCAAGGGGATCGCTGAAGGAAGGGGTTACAGAGCTAAATTGCAAGGTAGGCCTCCATGTATTAACATTCAGGGGTTTTGAGAAAGGATTGATTATTTGCCGACCATTCTGTATTGGCTGCGGTTTCCGCACTGTTATTTTTATTTTTTTATCATCCTTTCAGCTTAAAAAGCATAACTTGTCCAAAGAGACCACAGTGCAGTTGCTGCTCTACGATTTTCCTCTTTGTTCATCACTCGGTCGAACGTTGCCATGGATTTTTTAGAATACGTTTGAACACTTTCACCTAAATTGTTAATATAGGTTATCCGGTAGACCTTTCCAGTAGCAAAAAAATAAAAAACGGTCTTCACAGCATGCCAATCAGAACCTGAGTAGTGCAAACATGTCCAAAGAATATTCTGTAGAAACACAGCAGGCATTGTTGAAGAGTTGAAAAAAAATGTTTTGATATGGTTTGTATCCATGGCAACTTTCAAGAACCACTGAGATTTACCACAATGAGTTGAAACTGTCTCTATTGCTTCTCCGTTTCTTTCTCTCCCACTTTCTCAAGGATCTCTGGAGAAAGAAAATGGTTTGAGAAGGATAGAGTTGACAGAGAGAGGACAGTCCAATATTCGCTGTTACCTTATTGCCAACAGAGATGGGATTTCAGAGAAATGGTGAGAGTCAGAGAGAGAAAGAAAAAGACAATGAAAGTTTCAATATTTGACCTTTTCCATACGGTAGGAGCATGCAACATCCAGGGCACCAGACATAGAAAAGTAAAAAGCCTTCAGGCAAGAACATCACTGCTTTTTGCCTCACATTTCTGAGGCAAAATGGCTACACGAAAACAACACAGGGAGACATAGCAAGGCATCAGAGGGTCATCCATGTCAGACTGGTTTTCTGAACTGCCTATAAATTACATTACATTACATTACATTACAGCATTTAGCAGACGCTTTTATCCAAAGCGACTTACATATCATCAAACCGTTGGCAGAGTCAGCCATGCAAGGTGTCAACCTGCTCAACGGGAGCAATTTGGGGTTAGGTGTCTTGCTCAAGGACACTACAGCAGATTTTATTTTCTTCGGGAGGAGCTGGACTCGAACCTTCAGCCTTGCGGTTGCTGGGCTGGAACTCTACCCTGTTTAGGTTTCCAAAATATAATTGAATTACTTTGGTATACACAACATGTGCATGTCTAGTTTTCGACTTACTTGCTAACAATGGTTTATTGTTTGGTTCATTGTCACATAAACCAATCTAGATCTAGATTGTGTGTTTCAAGTGGGTTAGATAAGTTAATCCAAGATCACTGCACCTTACAGGGTCATAAGTGCATACATTTGTATTCAACATCAGTTGTTGGATCAGTGGCTTACAGTGTGACATCATGTTCAATTAAAGAGAAGTGTTAGGGGTTGCCATCCTAAATTATGTTTCATATTATTAGCCAAGGGCTGACCCCAACCTTTTTGGAGCCGTAAGCAACATTTCAGTTGCTACATGAATATATATATATATATACTGTATGCAGAAACATTCAACATGTCCTCCATGTCGTCAACCAGTCAGCCTCAGACTGACATGTGAAACTGCTGATTGCCATTGTCAATAATATCCTGTCAGATGAAGTTGAAACATGGCTAAACTGGGATGAGGCTGAATTTATCACAAGGCATAGAACTCTGAGGCTAATGAAGGGTCTTACATTGAGTGACATGCACTTATAACACACCAATTACATAGAGTATGCCCAGCACTGTGAAACACTATTAGAGTTGACATGTCCCCACCTAATGTTCCACTGGTAAATTAATGTGCTTGCGATGTACAGGTTATTGTTACATGAGGATTGATATTTTCATCCAAAGCTTTTAATTATAGGAAGGTCCAAAATTAGGTTATGTAAGAATTTGCTTGAAAAAAAGAATGGTATTTTTGGTTTTTAAGTCTTCTCAGTTTGAATAAACCTTTAAATGTGGAATCAGTGAATGTCAATTTTGCCATCACAGGAAACACATTTGTCTCAACTCATAACTACCTATTTAAAACAGTGACAAAATGGAATCTGTCTGCTACATAAGAGGTAGTGTCATAGTGATATAGATAGTGTGAACTAAAGGTGCTTCATGTGTGAAACACCACAGGTGGAAAATTGACAGTTATCACCTGAATACCTTGCTGTGAATGAGCACCATTGTTCATTATTTGCTTTGCATTTGACAAAAAAATGATAGTAATGTACGTCATTCCATGCAACATCTACTTTGATTAACAGTACAGCGCAAGATCAGTTTGTAGTGTAAAGGCATAAGAAATTCCTCACCATATTCACTTTTATCTGTCACTTTACCCTAAAAATAAACACAAAAATTCACAAATGCACAAACACACATCAACATATATAGTTTTGATGGTGTTGTTTTTTGTATTGTTTTGTTCTGTAGGTGGATGCATAGAAACTAAACCAAATCAATCAGTGCTGCCTTCTTGGAAAGCTTTTTCTTTCCCAAGAAGTAACTGACTGTTAAAACAGACTTTGCACGTTGTTTGATGAAGGCGATTGTACACGCTGTAGTGATGTTTCCTTCCATCTGTCTACTGTGAAACAGTGCCTTGGGCAACACTGTCAGAAGAGAATGCTGTGCTTGGCTGTATACTGCACATTCTGTTGCATAAAGTTCAACCCTCTATCATTGCATATTTGTGTGTTCATGCATTTCATAGTACATACAATCACCTGGACAGCATCACTGAAACTACAAAGGGAGATCTTTAGACTGATTGATTTTAATCACTCTCATATACTAAATATTTCAGTCAAGATTCTCTCTTTCAAAGGTTACCGCATGTCCTGAAAATGTAAAAAATAAAAAGAATGATTTGAAGTGTTAACCTGTTCAATATCGCTCATAGAGGACCGATTAATACGGACATGCAACACTTTAATGCAGTGGCTCAGAACTGGATGGGCTTGACTATGCGTTTGCCTTTGCATGGTGAAGGTCACCGAATTGATTTCAAATACAAATTTATGTGGTGAAGATTTCAATCTTAATGACGAGCCTTTGTGAGGTCAGGAACTAGACTGGCCCTGGTGGCAACAAAAGCAGGTGGAAAATAAATTGCATGGAAGTGATTAAGGGATGGGAGGAGGGGTTCTAAATCAACCGACGTCTTTGAATTGGCAGCTGTTTTTTTTAAATTTTCTCTGTTAAAAATGTCATGCCACCGTTTCCTTTGTCATACAGGAAGGGAGAAACTAGCCAATGTCATTGGAACACACACACGTAAGGTAAGACCAAAGCTCACAGATATTTCTCCTGAATCCGCTTTTTTTTTTGTGACAGGAGAGAAAAACAATGCCGCTCCCATAATCACTAAGGAGTCATTATTTGGAACTCTTCTTCCCCAGATGGCCGAATGCTTGATGTTCTTGTCACGTTGTGTTGCATTTTCCCTGCCTTGAATGGGCTGTGTACACAACCATTGTTTGATGAGCAAAATTGAAGGCAAGCCTTGTAAACTCTGGACGCCCCTGTGCCAAAGACATGGCACTGCGAAGACAATGTGTTCAGACATCTCTTTCGCACTCTTGAGACTTTGCGCTCCTTAGCTTAAGGCTTGAGAGAGGATGCAGACTGTAATTAGAAAAAAATACAACTAATGGAGAAAAAAATTACCCAGACAACTTTTATAGCGGACCGCGGTGATCAGTGACATGTTGCGGATATGGTGAGGCTTGAAAACAGTTGTAGTTGAAGAAAGCAACCTTCAACAACAATGCCTTTATGCAAGACTACCATGTTACCAGGTTAGGTGGCCCAGCAGTGACGTCCAACTCTTTGCAGTTGTCCCCTTAATTGACAAAAGATCAATTATCTCATCTGTCATGCCTCTCTGCACCAATGCCACAAAGAACATTTATTTTACGCTTATTTCATTTTATTTATTTAGTTAACCACTCGTATTCTCATACAAACTCTTTGGAGTACCGATGAACATAAAGTATAAACCACCATCAATTTACTTCCAACTTCTGGACCCATCCATCTGTCCATCCATGCATGTGCATGCAAAATGTATGCATATGTTTGCAGAGACCTATTTTATCATGTTACTAGTTTTAAATAATTCCAGTTCAAAGTGCTGTTGATCATGGTCCCCAAGGTAATTTGGTGGTTTATGCTCCCATTCCCATTGCCACACATGATGTTGAATTATGCACTATGAACATTTAAGTTGTTCTAATCTCACAGGAAGGAACTGACCTGCTGATATTATGGCATGTGTGTGACCGTACTCCTAAAAGAGATAAATACAGATGTTTCTTGAAGGGGTCTGAGGGGAGCAGGAGGGCTAAGTGGGAGCAGAGCAGGGTTCAAGAAGTGCGGCCTGACAGGCAGAGGGCTTCACGGCGAACCAGCTCCTTCAATTATTGGTCAGGCCCACTTTTCAAGATTTCTTTGCAGTCCAGGGAGGGGTATCTCTATCCTCCGAGTTTGCCTTAACCGACACAATTCCATTTGTCCTCTAGAAATAATGAGCTGGGTAAAGCCACTTGGGTAAACCAGATCTACAGCTAAAATCTGTGGAATGATTAGGTATAATCCAATTAATCTTGAACTCAAGTTTGAGTGTAACGAGCAGGAAATATGTCAATGCATGCATTTTGATACAACATAGCATATGAGCAATTCTGCGTTGAGCAGGAATAGGGATTGTAGGATGGCTCATAATTGTTGGCAAACGTACCTAATTCCCTTCGTCCATGTAAAATGTCTTAATAAAAGGCAGCATCTGAAACGGTTACGTACATTTCTTCTCTGACCTTGAAAAACAAACAAACTCACAGTCAGTAAAATGCAAAAGGGAGGCAATGTGCATGATGAAATAATACGGACCAGTTTTGAGGGTGGCTGACTAACAGCAGGAGGGTGACAGAGGAGGAGTGGCAGAAGGGTGGTAGCAGAGGGGAAGGAAGGCGGCAGGCCAGATGCTTCTGTCCGGACGCCGATGACCAAATGAGTAAAACGCGTCCACACCACCGGCGTTTGCCGACGGAGGATTGTTGCTGCTGCAGACAGTAGCCCACTCGAGGGCCACCGTTGCCATCTGGGTCGCTTTCCTTCATAGGAATTCATGGTATGCACTGTAATTAAAGTCTGAGAGCCAGCTGAAAGGGTCCGCTCGGTAAGATATGAGATGGCTCCAAGGAAACAAACATTTTAGACCTTGGAGTCAACATCAGTGCAACAAACCACAGGACAGCAAGCAGCAAAGCAGGGACAATAGGATCCACATGCATACACGAGTACAAAATAGCTGCAATTTCATATGCACGTCCGAAAAGAAGCCTACTGGACTGAAACATAAATCAGTTTTGTGACAGTTCTGAAATAATTAGTGTACTTGCTTTACATGAACCTTGAATAAATCAGCACAGAGAGCTTTTTGTTCGTGTAGTATTTCGGGCTAACTCCTAAACAATTTGACGGAGAAACCTCAAAACTGTTTCATATTGCTTCTAATGTCATTTCATAGCATGCTGTAATTTATGTATTGATACCACATCCTTTGTAGACTACATAGACTACATATGTCTATGTACGTATGAAGTATGTTTTAAATTACGGATGACAACCAAATTGATGTAGTCACTATGAGAGAGCCAGAGGGTGTGTGTGTGTGTGTGTGTGTGTGTGTGTGTGTGTGTGTGTGTGTGTGTGTGTGTGTGTGTGTGTGTGTGTGTGTGTGTGTGTGTGTGTGTGTGTATGTGTGTGTGTGAGAGAGAGAGAGCTCATATGTCATTCTACGGTTATGTTCAATGAACTCTACATCTGTCTGGGGCGGCAGTATCTCAGGAGGTAGAGTTCCCGCCCCACAACAGTAAGGTCGGCAGTTCAAGTCCAGCTCCTCCCGGGGATAGATCTGTCGTAGTGTCCTTGAGCAAGACACCTAACCCCAAAATTGCTCCCCGGTCACTGTACATGGCTGCCCTCCGCTCCGGCCACCATACACACTGTGTGTTTGTGCGATCACACAGTGTGTATCTGAGGGGGATCCGTGATGGGTTAAATGCAGAGAAATAATTTCACTATGTGTGCGGTGCTCTGTGCATGGGTGTGACAATAAAGTAATCTCTTAATTCTGACACTAGCTATATCAATATTATATTATTATTAACCCTAACCCAAAGATAAACAAATTAACTGACACTTAACTAACAATTTCAGCCTGAAGCAAGCACACAACCTTTTTCAGTTGGGGATCATGAAATTCAAACTGAACTGCTCTTGATTTGATCAAATATTAGGTATTGGCAAACCTACAGTATGTTTCATCCTTCAAGAGTAACACAGCTATGAAAAGATGATATTATCCAGCACAGCCTGAGGAAATAAACTCCTATCACTGATGCAAATGTTTCCTTTAGATTACTGGTTTGAAAATAGGTCATGCAAATCGGAAGCAAAAACAAATGTGGTTTAGAACAGGGGAAACTTGTCCTACGTTCTAGGGAAGGTAACCTTTAAAATAATTAGACTATAACAGCCACTGTTTGTATTTGGCATGAGAGTGTCTAGAGATCCTGTGCTGTATCCACCCAAAGACACTTTCAACACTTTACACACAACATATAGTGTGCACATAAACATCTTGTCCAAATAGCTGTTACTGAGTGTCAAGACATAATATTGGTGCATAAAGAGTATAATGTGTTTCGCGGTTACAAAACACAATAAGTGTTTCCAGCCACTTTCCTCTATCACTGTATTAGTTGATACATACTGGAAGTACCAAATGTAGAATACAAAATAACATGCAGCACAATTCCCAGATGAATACGCTCATGAAATCCATGGTACATTGTTACATTACATTACATTCATTCAAAGCTGAAATGTGTGTGCATGTCAATGGGTCCGTGAGCATGTCTTCAACATGCTCACGGACCCATTCCACATTGCCAGATGCCCTAGTTTACAAACTGCTGCCTCAAACAACTGAATTCACTCTAGAATAATGTGTACTTCCTTGTAGATGAATACCTGTATTGTTATAAGCTGCTGTGTGCAAATACTTCAGCAACACCTCCGCCACACTTTGTTGGACACATTCCCAATTATGCAAAATGTATCTGAATTATTATTTTGTTATCATATGATATTAACATAAAAACAGGCAATGGTTTTTAAAAAACAAATACAATGTTGGATGTGTCTTCAGAGCGCAACTTAAATGATTTACCAAAGCATGGTGGAGAATCTTGAGCAGGATTGGCCAGTTGGAGACTACAGTCCAAAACCGTTGGAATAAACATCCTTGCTGTCAGCAAGAGATTGTCACAATAGATAACACAGTAGCTTCCTGTAGAGCGGTCTATGTCAGTCCATCAGTCACATTAGCAATCTAAGGGCCAGATCTACTAAGATCCCAAATATAGGGTACTAATTTGCGTGTGTATTCTACAAGTTTGCGTGTTTGGTTGATGGGTGTGTTGCGGGTGATTTACTAAGAATGATTGTGTAAATGACAACAGGTGCAAACGTGGTGGAGACAGCGGTATTTAAATTAGGGTTTTGCGTGTTTAATGGTTTGCACCATGGAGAGTTTGGAAGGGCAACAGAACCGCAAACGCAAAATGAAATTTGAGCCTATATAATTATAATTAGAAGGTTAAAATAGGCTACAGTAAACGTTAGAGCTGTAATAGATTGTTTTGTGACTGTAGTAATGTATTTTTGAGAATGATTTTGCAGGGCTTCACACAATTATAAATTATTAAGACTGAATATTTCATTGGGTAATAAAAATGCAATAAATGTTTATTTCTTTACACATGCAGGGCGTTTGCACGTTCCCTTGAAACGTATTAAATAAAGACGCAATCTCCGTCAACTAAATTGCGTTGAGGTTTGATAGATCACAGTGCGTGTGCTGCATTAATCTATTTACATTTTCTCCTCCCAGTATTGTGCAAAATAGCGTTTTAAAAGCACCATGTTGCATATTCATTGAAGTACTAACTGGATAAGGCGTTTTGCACATTTGAAAGACGCAGTCCTCAGTGCGCTGTTAGTAGATCAGTTTGTACATTTATTTGCACGTGCTATGAGTTTGCACACGTTGTTACACACGCAAACCTTTAGTAGATCAGGCTCAAGTGGGGCTCAATCAAATGCAGTCTTGGGTTAGGGGAGTCTGTCTGTCCCCAGTATCTTTCCATCAGAAGGAAAAATGTTGAGTATTGATCTGGAGAGCCAACCGACTCCAGCTGGAAGTGACAGTCAGTCAGTCAGCTCTGTTCCAGTGACAGACAAACAGCCGAAGGAGAAGCGGCTTCTTTGAAGGTGCATAGAGAAACCATTAGGCAGATATTTCTTTGTAAAGACAGGAACATCATTTATTATTGACAATGTCACAACAACATTACTGGGTGCCAACTAGTTAACATCCTATCATCACTGAACTGATAACTATGTTCATGCTTATTTTTGATAAGAGGGATGACAGCATTATGCCAAGTTTATGGCAGTCTGCCAGTATTGGATGCCAAGATAACAGCTCAGTGTTAAATTCACATTAATCTTCTTGCCAAGGAACACAAAAAACTAAAAAAGATGGTATCAAGTTTGGTATGCTGCCATTCCCATTGCTTCTTCACTGTTGTTGACGTTTGATGAGTGTTTACTGCTCTCCATGCGTTGGCAGGTCAGGACTTTATAATGAGGACAAGTGGATGAGCCATAGAGCACAAACACTGAGCCATGCTTGTGTTTCGGACCAAAATGCTAAATATTGGCTGCCAAAATAAAGTGATAAAGTAAAACCTACAGTGAAGTGAAGCATCCATTTGTACCATCATGCTCTGATTAGCTGTGTGTTACATCTATTTCTTGAATCACAGCATACTGTAAATATCACATTTAAAACTAGTCAGCATTTCAAACAGAGCATCCCCTCTCTCAGCCGAATAAATATATTTGCAAAAGAAAAAATAACTTATGACATCTCCATATCTCCGGTAGCGCACAGCTGTTCTTTGGTTTGCTTTCTTTATCACCAAGAAGCAGCTCTTAGGGATGAGTGATCATTGCACACTCACCCGCTGAGACGGATTTTGTTTTAGGATATCAAAGTGCCCCAAAAAATATAAAGAATAGTGTAAAAGCACATGACACAACGTGCCTCGTTGACTGACTCCTCAAACATTTGACTGAAAGAGAAAATAAATTAAACAGTTGTGCTTTACTTTGATGCAGATATTTTTACTCAGGCAAAAAGGGTTGTATTCTGTGTTTATTAAGTCCCACTCTCTAGTTTGTGAAAGCACCAATATAATCCCCCTTCCATTTTGTCATTTGAAGATTAAAAAAAATCTTTTTTAAGTGTTGTTTTTTTCAGGATGAGCATTGGTCTTGTAACCATGGCTCCACGTTTATATATATATTTTTTTTTTTTATGCCACAAGATTGACATAAAAAGCCCTCAGTCGGGAAAGTTTTGAACAGATTCTGGCAAAAATAGACCAAGAATGGTGCGACAGAGTGAAAGCCTCCAGGACTTGGCGGCGAGGGCGGAGGGAGGGACTGGAGGGGTTGGTGGATAGCTGAGGTTTAGCCCGGGCTATGAACGAGAGCCGCAAATCCGACTTGGTTGGTAAACAGGGGCTCCGGGACACTTACTTTGCATGCAGGCTGCCGCGGACTAGACGGAAGCCCTCTGTGATTCTAATAGAGTAAGCTCACAGAAATCACCGTGGAAAATGCCAATAACGCTGTCAGCCCCCACTACAACACAAACATACACACACACAAAGAAAGACACAATAGCATACAAATGCGCGCCTGTATTTGTGGGCTCTCTTTTCACATGTGCATACACGTTCATTTCTGAAGCAATGTCTTTGTTGCAGCTAGGAGTATATAATTTATCTTTAACCCTTGTATTACGTGAAAACAATACAGGAATACAATCGTACATAAATTAATGCCCACACTTGGACTGGGCAAATGTATAACATCTTTGCTTGTCCTCAGTGCACTACAGCTATGAAACAAATGTCATGGTCATGCCTATTATGCTTTTGTATATGTTCTGCAATGGACTAATGCTCTGTGTACAGTATGAACAGGCTTCTCTGAATGTATGTAAGATGAGACAGACGCCCCCCATAGATCCGTTTTCTCTTCTTTTCTTTTCCGTTAGAGGGAAGCACCTGTAATTTGTCTTCATCAACTTGTATGGACATTCTCAGTAACAAAGGCCGGACCTGAAAAGTATCAAATCAACAGCACATTTTTCAAAAAATGGCAGATCCAATTTTATACATGTCCCTGAGGCTTCCCTCTAACTGTTGGTGTGCTGACCCTTCACTCATTCGACGCCGCTTCTCGCAGCCCAGGAGGAGCTTTTCAAGATTGTTTCTGTCTCTTGCAACCCAGCGAGATGGGCCACAATGGGAGGAATGCTAACAAGATGTCCCAATGATGTTCAATATAGCATCCCGAAGACATGCAAACCTGCCGGGCCAAATTGCCAATAATCTACGTGAGACAGAAGAGATGGAGCAGTGTCTTATTTTGATATCTGGCGAGATAGCGGTGTCTTTTGCCACTTAATGTGACGTGTGGTAGAAGAAAGTTGTTCTAGTTTCAGTGTTGCTTTGAATTCCAAAAGAACTTCAATCTAATTCAATTCCTGGTAGAACTTGCATTGACTCGCCCATATTAATAAAGTGGCTGAGGAGCACTGACCTTGGATCAGAGCTTGTCTTGTAGAACGATTTAGAATGATCACAAAGTTCACACCTGAGTCACTGACCCTAGATCATCACTCTTAATGGGAAATACTGTTTAACGTTTTGACATTTTCACACTTCTCAACCATTACTGCTTTTCTTCTGCGTCAGACCCACCGGGACTGTTCACTGTGTCTGTGTGTCATGCAATCTATAATTCAAAGCCCCATTTTAGCCTTACAAATATCAAACTGGCAGACATCCTTGCCATTCCAAAGACATAATCAATCTTGCCACACTCTGTTGTATGGAGTTGAAAAATAGCTTTCTTATTCCCCTAACCAATATTTATTTGATAACTGCCAGTGAGCTACAAACGTTTATCTCATAAATAAAATAAAAATGCTCCACCATTGTATTTGGCAGCACCATCACTATTATTTTCATGTTGTTGCTGATATTATAGGTTGACAGCAAATGACCTTTAATTTAGAGGAACCTTGCCCCAAATCATCACAAAGCTGTGCAATGGAAAATCACATTTAACATAAGCATGCAACAAAGGAATTGATCCAAAAAGGGGAAAATCACTGAAATGTTCCTCTGACGTCATGACACAGACAATGATAAGCAGAGTATCAATGACAGTATCTTGGGTTTCTAAATATGCCCTCTACAGACATTAAGCTCACACTCTCATGGTCCATGTCATATTTCTGCTTCTTAACCAGAAGTCAGACAAGCGCCTTGCACCTTGGGCTAAGCGCTAATGGTGAAAATGATTCACCACCTTCCAACACAAATGCTGAAACCAACCCAGTGATTTTAACACCCGATGAGGCAAAATGTACTGCTGAGGTTGCGGGTCATAGTATTCTGCAGCTAAAACTCTGGTTATAGTACCGTGGACTTCCGAGGAAAGGAAAGAAAGATGAGTTAATCTACAGGTTAGTTAATATAATCAGAGAATCAAAGCTGAGTAATTATGAGTTGAACTAGTAATGAGTTTATTGATATTGTCCACATACCTACTGTCACTATCACCAGTGGCGAGCCTTTCAAGGAAATCTAGCTATCGTGACAAAGGGTCGACCAACCCTGCAGCTAGCAGCCGTGACCCAGCCAGGGAAAGGATTTGTGCGACACTTTCAATCTAGCAACTTCGAAAGGTACACCTGGTTTACAGCATCGGAGGAACGTTGCAAATTATTTTGCTGGGAATGCCTGTTATATTCAACCAACCGACAATGTATTTGGAACCACGCAGGGTTTGCACACCTGAATTGCCTAACCAAGGCAGCAACTAGACACCAAAACACAGCAGGACATCTGCAAGCAACAGTGCTATTGAAAACGTTGGGGGACACCAGGGTGGATCTACAACTAAATGAACAAATGCAAAGGGAAACGGAACTGCAGAATTAAAAAGTTAAAAAATACTAAAAAGTCTGATTGATTGTGCCATCTTCCTGGAGAAACAAGAGCTCCAATTTAGGGGACATAATATGTAAACTAAGTGGAGCTTCTTTCCTTTCTGGCCGAGTACAACAAAGATTTACATTATCATTGTTCACTGGGACTTCAGGGAAAATACAAAATTATCTGATTAATTCTAACTGAAGTGATGGGAGAGGAGATAAAAAGGGAGATCAATAAAGCACCTTTTGTCACAGTGGATGAAACTACAGATGCGAGTAATGCAGCGCAGCTGGCACTAGTGTCACAGTGGTGTCAAGGAAAGGTTTGTTAGATTTGACAATGTCACCAGTGGTAAGCGGGCTGATGACATTGCTGCTCTTATTATCAGATTCCTTGAGGAACACAAATGATTGGATAAACTTGTAGCACAGTGCCACAAATCTTTGCACATAGATTTAATTTAGTACTGACCCAAGGGGCATCGAAGCTTAGGGAATGTAAGATATTTTACTCGCATCTCAATGGCCTAGCTGCATTTTTTTCCAGATCCACTAAGCGCACGTAGCTTCTTGATGGTATCTGTCAACGGCACCTACCTTGTATAGCACCAACAAGGTGGCTTTATAGTTCTAGATTGGTCAGCACCGTCTTTATCACAAAAACATTACTGCACTGCATACTGAATTAAATCTGCACTGTGTACATTTTTAAGGAAAATTGCACTTCTGAAATGTCAAAACACGTCTGTTATAGTATACGTTTGACAAATCAATGTACTGTAAGCTATACTGTAAGCAAGACAGAACACGGCTTATGCAGGCCACACTCTGCCACCTCCTCAGGGAAAGACACTGAAAACATAGTGGAGAATAGTCTCATGAATCATACATATGAGAATATATTCTCATCTACTGTCTTTAATGAAAATAATTTGCTCCACCAGCAACAAGAGGATAGATAATTATAGTAAAAGATTCACCCATGAACAGCTTTTGAGCTATGGCCACTCAATATTTATTAAATTATGGTTTGTCAATGAATATTCCCATAGACTGACATTTTTACAGAAGTGCTTCTTAAAGTTCTCTTCTGTGTTAGTGTAAGAATCTTTCATTTTCTTAGACAGCTTCAGATTGGACTGAATTGAATAATGCTTTCTTATTTGTGAGTCTATTTTGACCCGTAGACTGTCCCCACAAAAATATACTAGTCTAAAGTAAAAAATTGAAAAACAATGTCTAAAATGACAGTACATTTCAAATTGGAATTACAGTACGGTTCTTTCTGCAACCCTACAGTTCAAAAAGTTGTACAGCATTAGAGTAACACCTGGAGTCAGGTTTCATGACGAGATGTTGTTTTCTACCTTCGGAAGAACAATCAGTACCATGGTGCATTACTATTACCACTCTGTTATTACAACAAATACCTAAAATATTTTCTAACTACAATATGAAAATCGAAAACATGTTTCTGCGATGTGTACATTGTTTCTTTTCCTCTGCAAAGTCCAGGGCTTAATGACATGTTTTAAACTTTATAGGTGATGATGGAAAATGGCTGCACTTGTGGCCAGGTGGTTTTTCATGATGTCCATGCTGCCAATTTGGCCATGATGAAACTGAATGGCTGTGTTATAGGTTCCAATGCCATCCACGTCGCTCCTGTCCACACCACGGAGATGTAGCAGGGCCCCTTGATGGGGAAAAGACATTTCCTGCCCAGTGCAAAGCTGCCATGACCACACCAGGGCCTGCAACATCTCCTGCACTAAAATGTACTAAAGTGTTAGGACTGGGTATTAAAGAAAAAAATATCTATGTCTATTCAAAAATAGACCGTTGGATACATTTTTAGATTAGAGATGAAGATGATTCAATTATTTGGAATACCTAGATTATTATTATTATGACCATCATCATCATTAGTAGTAGTAGTTGTAGTACACACCCCATAACAGCAGTGTTTTATGTACACCATGATTCACAAAACAAAAAACAACTGCAGGAAAAGAACAATTAAATATAAGAGTGGTTTATCCTGGTTTCTCATTGCTTCTGTATATTAAGCTGGTGATTTTAGGTCTGACTTCCGTTTCGCGCACATTTTTGACATCATAGCTGAAGTGCTGAAAATAACTCAGTAAATAAATAAAATAAAAACAAAATAATAATAATAACCACCCAAAATAATAATTAAAATAAAACAAAATAAATAAAACAAGCTTTATTGATTTTTGTCACATCAAACTAGCAGTCTGCAATATCACATATGACAACAAAACAAACAATGTAATGCCACCCAGAACCAATCACTGTAGTTTTTAAAATGCACAAATAGCAGTGAGATGCGTCATTCCAACAAGTTTAGTCAAAATTAAATCAGTGGTGTCTTAAGACATGACATGTGACAACACACAAATCCACAGAAAAAGAACATACCACAATGTAATACAAGCACTGGGTAAAATATTTGTAAAATTATCATTTTTGTTTTGTTTTAAATTACTGCACCGATATGTTCAGTGAAAACATGTCTAGTGTTGCCTTGCTTTTTCTACTATGCTTTTTCTACTATGCAGTCGGCAAGTAGTAAGACAGACTGAAAGCAGAGTGTATGTGCAGTTGGCTTTGTTCTTGAAGGCTTTGTGAATATGGGTCAGTATGTATTATAGCATGTTCTTTGCTTGTTGTCATATCTGTAACTTAATGTTAACATTAGACATGTAATTGTGTCATTATATTAAATATTTTTACATTTTGTAAGTTAGTATTTGTGTGCACACAGGAATTGATGAGTACTTAATTATTGCCTAAAATATTGATATATTACTGTATAAATCTTACAATTGTTCAAACAAATGAGGCTTTCCTCTGACAGTGGAATCACATTTCAGCGATATTCATTGGAATACATTATGCCAAGAGAGGTATCAAACAATATGGATTAGTCCCACTCAACAAACTGCACCCTGTCAGGTTCAAATGATAAAACTAGACTGAAATTGGCCTGTGTGTAAAGGATTGCTGAGGGCAAGGATTATAAAGGTTTTTCACCCACCACCTTGTCCCCATATTGATTTAAGTAAAACCAGGAGATTTATCAACACAGTGTTTGACAGTGAGTTCAGCAACACTTACAATTAAGTTGCAACTACATCATGGACAAATGAGAATGCCACCACAGCACAAATTTAGGAAGGGACCGTTGGGATACGTGGCTTTCAATATCATTGTTTATTTGTTCATATCAATAATTTCATGAACATGGCCTTCATCCGCTTAACTCTGCTTCTGCATATAACTGTCTTATTAAATGGGGAATACTAATGAGTTTCAGCTATGAAAATACATTATTCCTACAAGCAAGGATTACGTTTCTGAACCAGTGGGTCACAACGCAAGACCTTCCCGGGTGGGTCATGGATATAACATTTTTACCAAAATAAACAAGTACAAATAAACAATTCCTGCTTATAATAATAGCCGACAACATATACACCAAAAATGTCAACATCTAATCTGCATGTTTTTGGTACCATTGGATAGAAAAACTATGAACTATGAACAAAAATCTATGTATAAAAGTCACCAGTGCTCTCAGAAATAACTGTCCTCCTTCCCTTTTCTATTTGTGCCTATTCTTGATAAAATAATGTAATCTTTCTAGGTTGACTGTGTCACCGAAATAAAAAAAACATGAGATCCTGCGTTCACATTAGGTACAGGAAGACCATGCAGTGTCATGAAAGTGGGATGTTTTACCGAAATCCACTCATCTGCTTCCAATCCCAGTAAGCTGTTTTTCACTTTCTCCTCCATCCTCAACCCACTCTCCCCTCCCCTCCAGCTTCCTCTTCCCTTTCAGTTAATGATTTTGTCACCTACTTTGCTAAGGTGTAACAACACTGGGGTGTAGACTGAAGTGCAGAGAGACACACACAGGTCCAAAAATGCAGAATCTTTACTAAGAGTTGCAGAAGGTCATACACAGAAGAGCAGTCCGGAAAAGGCAACAGTACAGACAGGGCGTAGGCAAAATCCCCAAAACCTGCACACTGGAAAGGCTATGCGCACACACTAGGGCAGTGATTTTCAACCACTGTGCCACTAGTGTGCCGTGAGAGATCGTCAGGTGTGGCGTGAGAAATTATAAAATTGCACTTAATTAGTCTTAAAAAAATATTTTTACATTAACATTTATAAATTATTATCTGCATATAATATGCCATTGTCGAGTGTCTGTGCTGTAATATAGTGACTGGCGGAGTAATGTAATATTCGTCCGGGTGGCAGCAGGTAGATAATTGCCTCGTTCCTTCTTAGAGACAAGATAATTAATGACGCATGCGGCAGGTCATGGTGATGGAGACGTTTTTAAAAAGGAAAAATGCAAACTCCGAACTGGGCCCCGGACCAGATTCTGACCCGGGTTAAGGCCCTAGTATAAAAAGAAAGCAAAGACGGTGAGCTCGAGGCAATACAGCGAAAGCTATCTTTTGTTCGGATTTACTTTCACCGGGGATGAGACGACACCGACTCCATTATGCTTGGTGTGTGGCGAGAAGCTGTCCCAACAGCGCCATGGAGCCAAGCTAGCTTAAACGCCATCTCCAAACAAAACACCCGTCGCTTCAAAACAAGCCGATGGACTATTTTGAGGCACGACCTTTGAAAAGTCGTATATTTGCATCTTTGTGTGAGGAAATGGGAGCGGAGCATGAAGCCTTGCTGTTTCATACGGAGGTCCGGTGGTTGTCGCGCGGCAAGGTGCTGGCCGGTGTGTATGAGCTGCGGGAGGAACTTAGTGTTTCTGACAAATGAGAGGTCCGATTACTCAAATCTGCTTGCAAGTGATGAGTGGTGTGCAAAGCTGTCATACCTGGCAGATATATTTCATCATCTGAATGAACTGAACACACGAATGCAAGGCTGAAATGAAAACCTGCTTACAAG
>OMOT01001518.1:0-14528 GCA_900312575.1 Acanthochaenus luetkenii
ACTGCATGGAGATTACACATCTCTGGACTATATCATGGGACTCGATTATCCTGCACAAGAGTCAATTCAGTGCTACATTTGTACATTTGTATAGTGCATTATGTATAAGTTCCCACTATTATTACCTGTTATTACCTGTGTATTTTATTTCCTTCCTTATTTCTGGCATTGTTCTTTAACATAATTGCTGCTGTAACACCTGAATTTCCCCTAGGGGACCAATAAAGTGCAATCTAATCTAATCTAACAGTGATAGTGACAGTATCAACAGTAGACCACTATCCACTATCCAAAGGTGTGTGGTATTTACATATGCAAATGTTTTTATCTACCCGAGAATGTGTATATTTCTGTATCCTCTGAATATGCCTTGGAGACTGCTGGTGTTCAAATCCCTGGAGGGTTTTGGCCTTTCTCCTAACATGTCCTCATACAATCTAACTTTTTGTTTTGTTTGATAAACAACAGTTTATACATTGGCTTCAGAAAGTATTCAGACACCTTCACTTTTTCCACACTTGTACTAGACTTAATTTAAAATGGATTTAACTTCTTTTTGTCATCAATCTACACACAATACCCCATAATGTACTTTGGGTCGTTCACGTGCTGAAAGGTGACTCTTTGCCCCTGTCTGAGGTTGTGTGCACTTTGTAGCAGATTTTCTTCAAGAAATCAGACTTCTTCGGAAAAAAATCTGATTTATTACACAGGTATAAATATGAGACAAATTCTTGAGTGCAAGATTCCGCAACAATGCAGTGTTAACAGTATACACAAACAATACAATATAGTCTAATATATTGTAAGACCAAGATCAAAAAAATACAGAATACAAATGTACAAGATAAAGTAGAATAAATCCCAAATGTGAAATACCAGGGTGATACGAGTAAAGTGCAGATGCAATAAATAAAGTATTTTACAAAACAGTTTGAGTGTGGGAGAGTGCAGGCAACAGACTGGTGCGGTGTGCAGCTATCAGTTGTTCATCAGCCTGATGGCCTGGTGATAAAAGCTGTCCCGTAGCCTGTTGGTTTGGGACCCGATGCTGCGATACCGTCCGCCAGACGGTAGTAATGAGAACAGTCCATGGCGTGGGTGACTGGAGTCCTTGATGATCCTCCGGGTCTTTGTCAGACACCACCTTGTGTAGATATCCTGGAGGGAGGGAAGCTCACCTCCTGTAATCCTCTGGGCCGTCCGCACCACCCTCTGTAGTACCTTGCGGTTGAGAGCAGTGCAGTTCCCATACATAGGCGATGATACAGCCAGTCAGGATGCTTCCAATGGTCCAGCCTTTGAAAGACCTGAGGACTCAGGGGGTCATGCCGAACTTCTTCAGTCATCTGAGGTTGTAGAGGCGCTTTTGAGCCTTTTCCACCACAATTTCAGTGTGTATGGTCCATGTAAGGTCCTTGGTGATGTGCACACCAAGGAACTTAAAGTTGCTGACCCTCTCTACTCCAGCACTGTCTATGGTAATGGGGGTGTGCTCCCCCCTCTTCTTCCTGTAGTCCACGATCAGCTCCTTGGTCTTGTTGATGTTGAGGGAGAGGTTGTTTTCCTGGCACCATTGTGTCATGGCTCTAACCTCCTCCCTGTAGGCTCTCTCGTAGAAGATCAGGCCTACCACCGTCACGTCATCGGCAAACTTGACGACCGTGTTGGAGTTCTGTGTGGCCACGTAGTCGTGGGTGTACAGGGAGTACAGGAGAGGACTGAGGACACATCCCTGAGGGTCCCCCGTGATGCGAGAATGGTACATTGTTACATTTTTCAGATGTTTAGGTTCCCTTTCACACTTATATACACAACAGAAAGCCTTGAGCTTTCTGTTGTGTATGGATCGAACTATGGTGATGAATGCTGAGCTGTAGTCCACAAACAGCATAGTCACATAGGTGTCCCTCTTATCCAGGTGAGAGAGGGCAGTGTGAAGAGTAGTGGCAATTGCATTATCAGTAGATCTGTTTTGACAGTATGCAATTGGCAATAGGTCCAGGGTATCTGGTAGCAAGGAGCAGATCAAATCTTTGACAAGCATCTCAAAGTATTTGCTTATGATGGAAGTGAGGGCTGCAGGACGCCAGTCATTTAAGCAGGTTACCTTGGATTGTTTTGGTACAGGGACAATGGTGGACAACTTGAAACATCTGGGGACAACAGACAGTGAAAGAGAGAAGTTGAAAATGTCTGGTCCGTGCATGCTCTGAGGACGCGGCCCGGGATGCTATCTGAGTAGTGGTACCTGGTTTTCGCCAAATGTAGCGATTGGCATTCAAGCCAAAGTGTTACATTTTTGTCTCATCAGTGCAGATAATATTTTTCTCTCAGAGTCCTTTAAGCGGCATTTAGCAAACTCCAGGTGGACTTTCATATGCCTTTTACTCAGGAGTGGCTTCCGTCTAGCCGCTGTACCATAAAAACACGATTAATGAGTGCTGCAGAGATGGTTGTCCTTATGGCAGGTTCTCCCATCTCTGGAACTCTGAAGCTCTATTAGGTTCTTGGTCATTTCCCTGACCAAGGCCCAGTTACTGAGTTTGGGCAGACGGCCAACTCAAGGAAGTCTTGGTGGTTCCAAACTTCTTCCATTTCACAATTATGGAACCCACTGTGCTGCTGGGAAATGTTTTAGCAATTATTTAAAATCCCTTTCAAAGATATATGCCTTGACATAATTCTATCTCAGAGGGCTACGGGGAGTTCCCTGAGACTTCATGGCTTGGTTTTTGCTCTGACATGCACTGTAATCTGTGGGGCTTTATATGGACAGTGTGCCTTTCTAAATCATGTCCAATCAATTAAATGTGCCACAGGTGGACTACAATCAAGTTCTAGAGACATCTCAAGGATAATCAAAGGACACAGGATATATCTGAGATCAATTTAGAGTGCCGCAGCAAATGTTCTAAATACTTTATTTATTTTTAATAAATGTGCAAAAATGTCTAAATCATGTTTTTGCTTTGTCATTATGGGGTATTGTGTGTAGATTGATGGCCAAAAAATTAATTAAATCCATAACACAACAAAGTGTGGAAAAAGTGAAGGGGTCTGACTACTTCCCGAAGCCACTGTATATGCGTTGTATAGTTGGTCTGACAATGTTGACGAAAAATGTACTATTGTAAGTCGCTTTGGACAAAAGCGTCTGCTAAATGATGTAATGTAATGTAATGTAATGTAATGTAATGTAATGTATATGTGTGTGTTATATTATGTGGACTGTAGATTTGTACATTTCATAAATGAAATATCATTAACTCAATATAGCTAGTGTAATTAGTTTAATAAAAAAAAGACGATTTTAGGTAAGTAACCACTGTGTAGAACTAAAAATATTAGCTATATACAGTATCTCTTTGTCTACCACCTTCACTTCCTCATGAAAACAGAGACCTTTGAACAGGGAAAGTAGTCCAAGGTAGTTCTTTACTTTTGTTTCATATTGAATGTACATTTTCCAAATTCCCTATTCAAATGTGTAGAAAAAGTGATTTCCATATACTTTTCAATTACTTATCCTTTAGCTTTAGAGCTGCTACAAGTTGTCTTTTGAGATAATGCTAGTGACCTACTCAACGTAGTGTATGCTAAAGTGTTAGCATGGTGCACCGAAGCCAGTGATCTACCAGGGACACCTGAATTATTTTGGTGTCTGTTCTCATCATTTAATGGACACGTTGACCAATGGCTCAATCGACCAAATACTCAGTGTATTCCTTTAACACTTCATGATTAAATTTGCTCTGGACTTGCACCCCTGCCTAACCGTCCTTCCAATCAGTCAAGTTTGAAGCATCTGAAGCAGGTGAGACAGTGCTGTGACTATATGGGGACGGCAGTAGCTCAGGAGGTAGAGTTCCCGTCCCGCAACCGCAAGATCGGCGGTTCGAGTCCAGCTTCTCCCGGGGATAAATCTGTCGTAGTGTCCTTGAGCAAGATACCTAACCCCAAAATTGCTCCCCGGGCGCCGTAATGGCAGCCCTCTGCTCCGGCCCCCCTAGCATGTGTGTGTTGTGCAATTACTTGTGTGTATCCAGGGGGGATCCGTGATGGGTTAAATGCAGAGAATAATTTCAGTAGGTGTGTGTGGTGCTCTGTGCATGTGTGTGACAATAAAGGATACATTATTATTATTATTCAATAAGACTCAATGTTAGAATGTAGTCATCAATTTCATTCAAATATACAATTATTTTTCCATGAGACACACTATGACTTTGTCAGGTAGCACAAAGTTGGTGATGATTGCTAAATCCCGCAAGACCTAGAGCCTTGGCAAAGACCAGAATACCTTGCCTATTTGGAGAATTCACAGTGTTGACTCTAGAGCTAGGAATACCTACACATGAATCAAACATGGACCATATAAGTGGTACAACAACCTAGGCTAAGACTCTGGACCAATGTAGAGAGCAGGGTGTGATAAGAGTATTACAGAGTATGAAACATCAACGTGAAATAACAGAACAGTTAAGAGAGAAGAGGAGATACTTCAGTAAAGTAGATCAGGGTAGAGTGAAGTAGAATAAAGTAGAACAGACTGGAGAACAGTGGAGCACAGAGCAGTTGGTACTGAAAAAATAGAGGAGAGTAAAACAGAGTAGATTAAAAGCCATGTTCCCTACCTGATCCAGTATCTATGATGGACTGTCCTCGACGATCAGCCACCAGCCTTGATGAGCCGGGCATGCTGACTGGCTCTGAACGCACTGGCTGGATCCTATGTATATATATAAATATATATACACACACACACACACACACACACACACATTTACACGTTTTGGTGATGTAGATGAGGGGCTCTCAATCATTTTAATGTCCCGGACTGCCAAACACACCTATATTAGACCCCACAGACCCCATTTGATCAGATTTGGGGCGGTTTCACACCTGCCTCGTTGAATCCGCTTGAATCAAACCCTGGTGCGTTTTCCCCCCTGGTGCGGTTCTTTTGGGCAGGTGAGAACACAGCAATCGTACTACAAAAACAGACCAAACTAGCGGACTGAGACCTTGTTGAGAGGTGGTCTTGATACTCTTCCAAACAAACTCTGGTGTGGTACGTTTGTGGTGAGAACGTGATCCAGCCTCGGTCCGACCCAACTGCATAAAGCACTGCACATTTTTTAACTAGACGAGCTCCCGTAGCCAGCTATGCTGTGCATTATGGGATGAGGAAGACGAGCATTTCACAACATGCAAGCATGACGAGTAATCGCGGACAAACGTGGAGTTGTGAGGAGGTGCATAAAGTGATAAATGCAAACGATGTAATAACCGATGACCGGTGCGTTATCTACTTTTCTACTGCTTTTCTTTCGAGTTTTCCCGCATGGAAATTCTGACCAATTGGAGAGCAGTTCAGGAACTACATTATCGCACCCGCCCCAGACACATCTGACCAATGAGTGACATGAATATTCTCACGTGGCTTGTGTGGTTGCATTTTGGTTCGCTTCAACTGATTTGGACAAGAGCAAACGAATAGGTGTGAAAGGGAACTGAACCAGCTGAAAAACTAGACAATGTATCATTTTCGCATCTGGTGCAAACCAAGGAAGCGGACTTGAAGCAGACTATCAGGTGTGAAACTGCCCTACGTCCCATCGACCAATGTAGGAATATTTTAGTTGTTGATTATTTAGTAGGCCTATTGAATTGTAGAATGAACTGTATATACTTTATGTGGGTGAGAGTGAAACCTAGGATTCGAATAGTCATTCCTATTACATCTCTAATTGGCATAATTTCTAGTGAATTAGAGTGAGAGTAAACTATTCCTCATTTGTTGAGGACTGGAACCCCCTCAAGGATCCCTGGAACTCCCTCATGGGTCCCAGTGACATTGAGAGCCATTGTTGTGGATTTAGTTAGTGCAAACATTAGGGGATACATAAGGAGTTTGATTGAATGAGTTTCCCTATCTCACCAAGGACCATGTGGGAGCAAGAATTAAGACGCATTGAGCTATGATGGAGGCCTCAAAATAATCATACTAAATGTAACCTTCTAGATCTAAACCAATAAATATGCTGCTGTGTAAGGCTTGGACCAAATGGGTTCAAGTCAAATCAGGCTGAAAATCTGACTTTATTGCTCAGGTTGGGGCCTGGCTCAACTGTTTAAAGCGGTACTAGGTAATTTCGCACATCGACGGCTCCAAATGACAGCGAGAGGTAACTGTTTGAAATGTAAGGACTTCAATACCCCAAAATCCTGTAATGTGACATCAGTAAACTGCAAATGTTTACCAACCCTGCCAGAATGTGATCACTTTATACCAAAGAATAACAGATATTTTATTTGGGTAAACAGGGTGAATCTATGGTGTCTCAATTAGTAGGGATTGGATGCTCTTCTCTGTTGCAGTCCCACTTCATGATTTAGACTGATTAAGAACTGATTAAGCCAAAAGCTGTTCTCCTGGGTGCATTCGTGTTGATGCTGTGAAGGTACCTGAGGCTGTGCAGGTCCAGGTCATCGGTGTCGAAGTCCAGGAGGGGCTGTTGGACATCAGCTGGGCCCTGGGACTGAAGCACAGATGAGGAGGAAGAGATGACTGTGGTCTGGCCTGAAGGGTGAATGGTCTTAAACTGAAACTGGGGGCCCATCCACAGTCGCCGGTGGGGCCCTGTGTGGGTCACAATCTCAACCTGAGAATACAAAGGTATGGGTAGGCTGCTGTTTACATGTACAGGGTAGGACATGTATAACTGGAAATTCTCACAATATTGTTGCGCTTCCATTCTAAATTGCATTAATTATGCCCATTCTAAAGGGTGTGGACAAAATACCGGAAACATCTTACACAAAAGGACTAAAGCACAATTACAAAGGCTGCTAGACAGGATAGTCATAGGTTGAACAGCAATTAACAGTATATGTCAACTTTAAAATAGCTCTGACAACAACAAAATTTATATGTGAGTTTTCAAAGCAACATGAGGTAACTAGTTATAAAGAGGCCAAATAGTTGGTGCCCCTGTCAACCCCTGTACGGTTCACAAATAAGCATTTATGGATGATCTGCTTCATTATATGACAGTGGAAGGTTAATACTAGCCTGCATAACAAATTGACATGTAAACCAGTTACCATTTACAGTCTTCCAATGATGTCTTCATCTATAACTGGCCAAGATTAACATTCTGGGAGAAAGACTGAATTATTGTCTTTTTTTCTTTTCTTTTTTGGCATGGAATGGTCAAATTTAAAGATATTGGATTTGGGCACAAAATATTGTCCAGTCATCAAAAACCCATATCGGTTGAATCCTACAACTAATGCATTAGCAGTCAGTCAAGGACACAGCCATTGCAGTTTCTCTAAGAAGGAGTTGTCAGTAGTTTGATGTTCCAACACTCCCAACACCCACATGCACTACTCTGTAGCTCAGATGAACTCAGTTGATAAAATGACATCCAAATAAAAGCTTGCCTCGCTCCTGGACTACTGAACGTCTGTTGATGATGACGTCAGAGCTAGTCAAGGTCTTTTGTGTGGTGGAGTGCTGGTTGGAGGATGGAAGCCTTCCCAGGTTAATAGAAATGTGACCTTAGCATTGCATTTTGCAGAAACACCACTGTGCCGCTAAGCAGCATGGCAGTGAGGATGAGGTGAATGGTAGAGTAAGATGGCGTTAGCATGGCAGGCAGTCCATTGGCGCTTATGCTGAGTGACACTAATACTGGCTGAAAGAGAGACAGGAAAGGGGCAGGAGGGGGTGAATTATATACATTGGACTATTACTGTCTCCTCCTCTCTCCATCTCCTCTTCACCTTGAATTCACTGACTAACCATCTCCTGCCTTGGACTCCCATTTTTAACTGCTCTCCCATTCTAACACTGACTTTTCAATTCCCTCCAGCACTTAACGCGCCTCTTGGTGTCTCACTGTTCACATAACATTATCTTTACTTCATACGCACTTGTCTCTCACCTCGGCCCATCTCTCATCTCGCAGTCTCTCTCCACTCTCACCAACTGCCAGGCGTTAACATCCCAGACAAGTGTGACAGTTCATGCTCTCTTAATTCTTCTGTGTGTGTGTGTGTGTGTGTGTGCACGTGTGTAAGTGTGGTCTGGCACAGCTGTGCAAATTAGGCCACGGAAGGAGGGAGGAGGATTGTCACTATGTGTCTGTTGATGTGTGTGTGTGTGCATTGTCCATTTAGTTTTTTCATTGCTTTTAATGGTGTATGCTCGGGCGGCAACCTTAGGGTTGCGGAAGGGTAATCACTGGCACACTAGCGATAAGTGCGAGATAGGATTTTTTTATTTTAAAATAACATTTTAATAAATGTTTATTACATAAATAAATAAATGTTAGAAATTTTGAAGTCCCCTCGCATCTGCATACCAAATTACCTCTTGCTCACAACGGTGCGGTAAAGCTCCCGCAATACCGCTCCCGCTGCTCCGATTCTCCGGCCCACCTCACGCTCCATTGTCCCCTCACTCACGAACAGGACTAATTCCCTATTCGGAGTAAGCAATTTTGATATGGTGTTATAGTTAAACTTAATGTTGATATGGCACAACAAGTAAATGCAAAAATGGAACTTCATGTCAAAAAGGTTGCTGACCCCTGGTGTATGCGGTTTGCTGTCTCAAAGTCCTTATGTGTATCCATCCACCTTATGGCTGTGCAACTTTACTGTCTCTTTCAACATTACTGTTACAGTGTAATTTTGAAAACACCAGCGCGCAGCAGTGAAATACATCATTCCCTTAAGTTTTGTCAAAATCTGATTAGTGGTGTCTGACACATTGCATGTGACACACAGATTAACAAACTGAGACAAAGGCCAATCCATAGTCCATAGTTGGGGGACAAAACTTGACTAGAGTGATGAACAGTTGCCTAGAGTGGATTTGTTCATGTACTGGGAAAACCTAAGTCAAACAATATGGTAAGACTATCCATTAACTCCTGGGGCCTCATTCATCAAGCGTGTGTACGCACAAATCTGTGCGTACTCCAGTTGTATGATCACTTCTACGCAAAGTGTGGAATTTATCAATTTGTACTTGTACTTAAATTTACGCACAGGTCTGACTGTGCGTATGCACAGCATCCAGTGGTAGAACAGGGAAACTACAAATGGAAAGCATTGTAGCGAGTGAATGCAACCACATGCATCAAACAATTTAGACATGTACGATGTATATATATTTTTAATTAAGTAATTAACTTAGAAACAGCCATGTAGCGCTGGCAAATTGTGTGAACATCTATAAAAGACAGATCTATGGTGAGGTGTTTCTAAATGAATGTAACATGGCTCATCTCTCATTACTGAAGATTTGGCACACCAAGCGAGCGCATCTTCAGAGACGCTGATCTATCTGCTGAAAGCACAGAGCGGCTTGTAAGTACACCAAATCCTGCGCTCATCCACATCCTGAGGGTTTTGGACCACCGGCACGTTCCAGCGTGAAATTGGAGATAGAACGGACATCACCCAACCCTCAGTAAACAGGATTGTGCAACAGTGTTGGATGCCATAATTTATCTGAGCCTGAACTACATCCAGTTCCCTTACACTATTCTACAACAAGCTGAGATCCAGTGGGAATTTCATTTCATTACGTTACGTTACATTACAGTATTTAGCAGACGCTTTTATCCAAAGCGACTTACACATCATCATATACAATAGACATACTAAATATACATACTACAACATATACTAATGACATCATATACCACACTACACACAAACTCATGTCTTTGGACTGTGGGAGGAAATCCACCGCAATTTCACGTCATCGCTGGACGTCAAAATATAACCGGTGCAACAGAGTGAACCACTTAGCAATAAAAACATGTCACACAATGACTTTCATTATGTCAACAGAAAGGGGCTTCATTCAGTTAATGTGATGTAGTATTAAATAAAAAGGACCAACAGCCTGAACAAAACTCCATCAGGTCCTCCTCTATTTCTGTTAGTTTCTTTTCTTCACTCTCTTCACTTATTCCAGTGAGAGAAAAAAAGGTGTAGTCACGTGGCTTTTGAAGGGATGTTTTGTAACCATATATGGATAATCGGGGGCGTTCCAGGATGTAAATGACCCAAATGTGCACAAGCATGCTGCTTTAGACCGTGTGGGATTTATCAACGTTGATTACTTACTGTTGTGCGTACGACCTGTCTACGGCAGTTTGATAAATACTTATTTTTTTGTACTTAGACAGGTTCAACATTTTGTTCGTAGGACAATATTTAGAACGTTGTCTATGCATGGTTGATGAATGAGGCCCCTGCAATCACAACACATGTCACAAACAATTTTCTTCAGAACAAAATTGACAGATGAGAGACATGAGGTGGACTTATTGCACTGTAAGGACAGGAGGCTTTGTTGTCGACTGATGTACAGCGTAAGAGCCACTAACATGGATAGGCAGCAAATGGCACAGTGCTGCAGCAGGCTAAACAACTGACACAGAGGGTCACAAACCTCATATTTCATCAGGGGATGTCCGATCAATCCAAATCCAACGCCAAAATGCCTGCTGATAATCTAATGATGGCCACTGATATGATATAATGAAATCCACAAGGCAGTACTTGGCCTCTAATTCAATCTAGCCTATATGTATTTAGCATTTTTCGACCCACCAGACTATTGTGTCGTTCCAAACATTCCAGGGACTGGAAATAAATGTTATATTATTTTTTTATTATTATTTTTTATTATAATTTGAATGGTGATGTGAGATGTCTGACTAGTAGAGACATGGGGTTGAGGGATTTGGCATTCAGTTGATAAATCAATTTTTCAGAGCTAGTTCAAAAACACCTGAAGTACTGTATATTTTAGGTTTTTAAAAGGAGGTACAGCACTGATAATGAGAAATAAATGTCAACATCAGTTGCCTTCGTAACTGTGGGGTTTAATTGAGCTGCAGTTATTACAAAAAAGCAACATCTAGAACCCAGTTTAAGCACCAGCTTTGGTTCGATGGATAGTTTTGTTCCTGACAAACTACCATGGCAGATACTAACCATGGCATCTACAGGCTAAGTGGGGCACATTTTACCCAATCAATTATGCATGCAGTGGAATTATTGATGGAAAAAATGTAATGGGTTACCTGTCGACACTAGGGTTGAGTGCCATAAGGGGTAACCTAGCTGAAAAGAGTGGGTTGTGTGTTCTGTATATTTTGTAATATGTCTTGACCAAGTATTGTGAACATTTCAGCACCATTTAGGCAGTTTTTTACATTGGGAGAAACAGAGTAATCCTGGCTGACAGCACATAGTACTGAGGGTATTAAATCAAAGTATGAATCAAACTATGATACAGTTATGTTCAAATACAACCTATTACCATTGAAAAAATGGAAGATTCCCCTAAAACAATAACTTCTCTCAAAATGTTTGTTGTGTAACACATCAAATAAAAAGTCAGATCAAAGACTTGAATCATAATTTTGATACTAAACATATTCACTAACAACATTAACATGATTATTGACATTTTTACTTGAACTGAGATGAAGCAGAATGTAATACTAGGGATGCACAATATTGTATTTTTTGCCGAAATCCGATATGCCGATATTTTCCAACTCTCTTGGCCGATTGGCGAGGCCGATACCGATATATGCGCACATTTTTTTCCACCTAATTTCAGAGATCATCATGTCTGTAGTGGAATTAACACATTATTATGCCTAATCGTGATGGCCCACTGACAGATGCAGACCTACAATGCTTTTCAAAATGTACACATTCACAGGTCAAAAATAAAAATTTACTTTAGGTTATGTAAAACATGCCATATTTTGTATTCATGTAACATTTTCTTTCAAACACAACTGTAAGATTCACCCTACTTAAACAGGCTTGGATTATGCTCTCCCTGAGACAGTCCTGACAATAGCCACAACCAGGGCAAATTTGACCCATTTCAAGTTGCAAAACAAATTGTACAAAAATCACACCCAGGTGAGTGGTGCATGTGACGCATGAGCTACTCCTGATTGGTGTAAATCTCATGGAACCGACACACACACGGATGGACACACATGTCATGTATAGAAGCGGCTGCACCGCTTAAACATGTAATCCCGGTCCACAGGGATCATGTGAAAATGAGTGCATTGTACAACTGTACATCAATTAAAGCCAACAATAAGGACATAAATAGACATAGTGTTTCTTTTTTACAGTGTTGAATGAGCTTGGTGCTCGTGGTTGTATTTTCTGCCTTTATCAAAGAACTGTAGAAGAGGCTGCTGCTGGTGTTTGTTTTGCTGACTGCCGGTTATTTCTTATCGCGCCAGGGACATGACGTCAGGCATTCAGTCAAGCATTTGGGCATAATTAAAGCGTCTTTTTATCGGCCAGTCATATCTGAAAAAATTACATTTACGATTATAAGCCGATTGGCCGATAACAATGTTGTGCCGATATCATTGTGCATCCCTATGTAATACCTTGACTTGTCTTGGTTGTGATGTACTATAATTGTAACATCCTGTTTCATTGTGCCAATAGCTTAAATGGGAGTATCACAACACTCATATATAAGATGTTATATACACCAGAACAGCTAAGTTTGGATATGTGATCACTCACAATTGTTTCCCATGGCCAAAATCTTCTAAAGAAAAGGAAACCAATTTCTGCTTCAGATTGGTTACAATCGCTATAGAACGAAGATCCTTCAGGGTATCTGCAGGTTTCATGAAACCAAATGTAAGAAATGTATGCTACCTGGAATTTAACGTAGTGATGAAAGTTCTGAAACCATACATTTAGTTGTAGGCCTTAAATATAGATAATATATTGTACGAAATTGTACGATTTTTTAAGGACACATGAGTACCTTTTTGTCTCCATCCATCCATCTTCAACCTTTGTCTGCTGGATGGAAAAGCTCAAATATTCAAAGGGTACTTAGTCTAATGTACTGTCACTGTAATGTTGGTAAAGGTATAGGTCTGACCTGGGAGAGCCACTCCTCGTCTTCCTGGCCACTGTAGTCTGACGCAAGGCTGTCTGACGACTCATGACGTGTGATGAGGCCTGGGCTTCCTGGGGGCACTGCTGAGAACACACACGCAAGCACACCCACCCACGCATACACACACACGCACACATACACACACAAATGAGTACCTGATGTAGGTTTCAACGAATACGTTTTGTTTTTTAAGGCAGACACTGATTTGAAGTATTCAATGTTTCCCCCAGAATATTATTCTTGTCAGGGTGGAAAAGCCTGAAACAGCATGGGACACTACAACTCTCCACTGAAACCCAGGATAACAATAGCAACAACACCATACATTATTATTCATGCCTACTTTTGTGGCATCTGATCAAAATTAAAATCAATTCAGGTTAAAGGCTTCCCATAGACAACCAGTCCAGTGTGTTTGAGAGAGAGAGAGCACGATAGAGAGACCCAGAGACAGATGGGGCTCTTGCAGGCTTGAATAAGCAGGCGGGGAGAACGAGGCCTAATGTGTAGAATCAGTCCTTTCACTCTCTTCCACCAAAGGGATGGGGTTTGTTTAATGGAGGAATAGCTAATAAAGCTGTCAAGTTCACATCTGGAGCACACAAGGCACTGCTGTCTAAACATGCACGCACACATGCGCACGCACGCCCAAATGCCCACCCGTCCGAAAAGATGGACAGTTAAACGGTACCTGCATGTTTCAGCAAAAAAAAATCTATATTTTAATGGAAGTTTTAAAGTAATAATAAACATTTTCCTATAAATGAATGTTCGTTTTGCTACTGTCTAACTGATTGATATAACACAATTGTGATTCAACCTATATCCAGCTCATGAAAGCTTTTCTATTTGCTGCTCTAAACACCAGGACCCTCATTTATCAACAGTGCGTAAAAAACATTCTAAATGTTGTTCTACAAACAAAATTTCGAACTTGTCCAAGTACAAAAAGGTATTTATCGAACATGCGTAGGCAGGTCATACGCACAACGATGTTGATATATCCCACACCATCCCAAACCACCATGCTCGTGCACATTCGGGATAATTTGCATCCAGAAAAACCTCCAATCAACTATATATGTCAACAAAACATTACCGTATTTTCCGCACTATAGGGCGCACTGGATTATAAGGTGCACTGTCAATGAATGGTCTATTTTCAATCTTTTTTCATATATAAGGTGCACCGGACTATAAGGTGCATTAAGCGAAACAAAACAGTCAGATAAGTTAGTCAGTCAAACTTTATTAAACGTGTTCACAATAACTCAACATTGTTCAAACATTAATGAGCGTATTCACAATAACTCCCAATCTTCTTCAGTTGTAACACGTAAAAAAAAACAGTCTGATACCGCTAAATCAAACGTTAGCGTATTCACAATAACTCTCAACATTGATCAGAAAGCGTCGCGGTTCCGGCGGCGTCCGGTAGCTCTCGCTGGCCCTTGACAATCCGGGGGAGAAGGTGTAAATCTCGCGCCAGGCCGTACCCATATCCGCAGCAGTCTCCAAGGTGAACAGC
>OMOT01001519.1:3097-14534 GCA_900312575.1 Acanthochaenus luetkenii
CTCAGGGTTTTTTTACAACCAAAGCAGAGCTCATAAATCAGCCTGAACACTAATGGCCCAGTTACCTTTAACTGTAGGCCAAGTGGTGGTGAGACGTTTTAGACCCTGATATGTAGAAGGTACGATGTTACGACCGGAAGTGGGCGTAACTAACCCTACGAGACAAGGAAGAGAGAGAGTGAGAAGAAGGTCAGAGAAAGAGGAAGACGTACAAGGTATCAGGTACAATATCAGTAATCTGCCCTCACAGGCACACACACTCCCATACCTGGCAGGGTGTCTTATTGGTTAGAGACCGTCCTTCCCTGCCAGCTCCAGGGGTGCCGTTCGGTAGCTGACCCTGACCTCTGACCTCCCTGTGTCGGTTAAGTAAAAAGAGAATTTCCCTACAGGAATCAATAGAGTAATCCCATCACAAGAGTGAGATCTTCCACCGGTCTGGCTGGTTTCCAAAATTCACGAAACAATGTCCATGTTAAATAGGGGGTTTGAGGGCTGATACCAGTATCTTTAAGCTGTTGATAGACATTACTTTGTGCTAATTTTCAGTATCTAATATTACAAGTATTTAGTGTTTCCCCAATAATTTTATTCTTGAATGGCAAAGCCTCTGAAACAGCATTTTAATTGTTCTAATACAACTACTAGTGCTGCTGTTACCACGACTACTTATACTACTACTGCTTATCATTATAATAAAACATATTAATGTATACTTGAGTGTAATCCTATCCAAATATTGCATACGAATCAATTCAGGTTAAAGGCTTCCCATAGACGATCAGTGTAGAATTGATCAGTTAAATATGTTGTCAAACAAACTGCATCATGTCCACCCTATCAGAGGGGGGGCGACACTGATTGGCTGATATCAAATTATTAATATAAAGCCAATATCGGCCCTGATATATTGGTATACTCTGTGCTCGAAGTGGGCCGGTACTCACCGGTACGCAATACCGGCACATCTACATTTTACTCTTTGGCGTACCGTGACTTTTTCTTGCACACAGGCACTCACAAGCTGCCGGTACTCTGCCCTCTCCCAATCAGGTTCTCGGGGTGATTCATAATAGCACTAACTAAACTGCATTACCCAGGGGGCACTGCGTGACGCAAGTCGGCTGTTCCCGCTCTCACCTGCCTGCTTTTCTCTGTCGGCGGCTAGAAGGCCTAGAACGTCTACAGTAATGCTACAATAGACGTATTTTCCCCAGAGGTGACGGCGCCTGAGCAGTACCTGCGTGGAAACGATGGGATCATCTATGCCAGTGCCCGTCACCTGAGAAGGGCTATACCTGTCTTCTTGGCAGATCCATTGGAGTGGCATAATTTGCACCACACACCAATGCCAGTACAGATAGTCAATTATTTTTGACTTTAATAATTGAAATGGTTGTCCCCTAGAGTAAATACATGTATGTTGTGAACATCAGCAGTATCTCCCAGTATCTTTTATTCACTGTAGAAATAAGGCAATACTTAATGATTTGCTGATACACACGCCAACATGTGAATAAGGGGAGTACCGCCATGTATTTTTTCCACTTCAATCACTGGGTATACTCTACTGTTAAACCATTCAATTTGGATGTTGATTTGTTTTAAATGGTAGGTAGAGTCGACAAATTCATCAGACACAAACTATTTTACCCCCATTTGGCTAGTCGACCGCTGTTAATTGCCCACCCAGCATCAAAAAACCTAGTTTGATAAGACATCCAATGTGTTTTAGTAAAATTATATTCCGAGGTAACCGAGTTACTTGCACTGTGATTGCCAGGATTTTATGCAAATATCCCTCCAAACAGCACCAAGGCCTCGACACAATGAATAACGTCTGGCTATAAACTGTGCTGACATGCGCCTGGAGACGTGCTGATCATTTAGTTTCTTATTTTACAGCATGTTCTCTTTGTGTCACTGAATCACCTCCCTGTTGAGCAAGAGGGGCGGGAAGTAAAGAGAGAGCGCCTGCACTTGTCGCAACTCGCAGCATCCAATAAAAGCTAGAGGCAATTAAAAAGCTTCCTGGAGAAAACCAACAGCTATGTGTGAAGAACCACCAACCATGTCTGCGTGTCCTTCATCTTTTTACAGGAATGGCATTGCAAGGACAAATATATTTTATATAATATTGCACAGAGTTGTTAAGAAGGATTTTTTTTTTTTGCTGTGTTTTGATGTCTGTCATGAAAATAAATGTAACATTAAAACATATTCTATTTGTCAAGTGCAGTCCCATTCCTTCATCCGTACCGTTCGTCAGGACAATGCACCGACCGGTCTGAGCGCTGTAGCCTCATTGATAAATTGTGTTTTCTTCATGTTTAGGTTTTGTCAAGGTGGTGTTGTTGGAGCAGTAACGCAATACTATGACCTCCATCATGGATTAGTGCAAGGGTCTACAAGTACTACCATTTTAGCACCATAAGCTCCTCAAACTAAATTCATACTACTGAGAAAATGGAAAAGATAGTACATGTACAACTTGAGTTTCAAAGTAAGTCTTCAATTATTTTCACAGATCAGTTTTCCCATCCTGGACGCCAAATATTTTTCTGCTGACTCCACACGTTTTTGTCCCAGTGACGCATATGGGAAGATTTTGGTTGTTGTTGATTTAGAACTGACATGTGTAACTGTTTGCACCGTATATGATGAGATTATAGTGGTGAGAGTGAAACCTGTGATTAGAATAGTTGTTCTTACACATTTTGTGAGCTTGGAATTACCAGGTTCCATCTGGGTGGAGTGCAGTTCTGAGATAGCGAGCATCAAAGATTCAACATACCAGCTGGTAAAACTGTTATGTACTTTCTATCTTAAATATTTAACCCTTGAGAAGTAAAAAAAAAACCTCCCAAACACTGTCTATACTTGCACATTAAATAAATATATGATCTGAAGAAGCTGTCACTATGACTACCCTTCAGGTGTGCAGAAGATTTCTATGTTCATAAATATTTAACAACCAAATGGAAATAACACCACACAAGCCTAAATTAACATTCAAAGATCAGGATTATGGACATCTCAATTGTGATAAAAAAAAAAAAGAAGTCACATAGAACCTTATAAATTATGATTTTCTAATTGGGATAATTTCCAGCAAATTCAGTTTAATTCCTCATTTTGCTGCATGGGGAACCCCTAAAGGACCCAACTTTGAGAACCACTGGTCTATGGGGTTTCATCAGAGTATCCAGAGGTCAACCCGATGTCCTGTGTGACCCCAAAGGATGCAGGGGAAGATGTGTTTTACACGGGGGTCCGTCCAGGCCTGGCAGCCTCTCAAAGACACCCTTCTTTTGCCCCCCGCCCCCGGGGAGAGAAGGCCCCCAACATTTATGCAAAGTCAATAAGCCCTAATTGTAGGATCGGCTTACAAGCCAAGTTCTTCTTGAGCCCATTAACAACTGTAGTTAATTATAAGTCTAGAGGAGGTGTGTGTGTGTGTGTGTGTGAGTGAAAGTGTGTGTGAGAAACGGATAGATGGGGGTGGGTGAAGGAACACAGAAAAAGAAAAAAGCTTGAAAACATTTTAAGTTACGTCACACATGCACACAGGCACATTAGTCTGTTTTAGGCCGACCTCCCAGGCTAAATCTCTTCTTCATTGATCTTTGTGGCAGGGATTTGCTCTAATGAAGACGAGGATCAGAGCAGTGACTCACACACTGTCAGTCACAGCCAGACCAATATTCCTCCAGCTCTGCCGTGTCAGCTTTTTAATAAGATCTATCTGCCCACTAATTACACTACATTTTTGGACAGCTGAGTGCACATTAATCTAAAAATAAGACCGTGATATTAGGGAGCGAGCGATCAGACTGCAGCAAAAACAGGTTCATTGGACCAACGATGGCAGGTTGGCATGTTGGTTAAGTAGGCCACCTAGTAGTGGAACAGTCCCTGGAACCGACAGTGCACAATACTGCCAAGGTACCCCGGAGCAATGGCACCCAACCCCTGTGTGTATGTACAGTATATACGGGTATTAAAAGTAACGTTGGCTAAATACAGTGAAGCTACACAAGAGGCAGTTGTCAAAATGTCATTGTCTGTCTGCCGTCTTAAGTGAAACCCGTACAAAGGGGTGGTATTACAATGATATTGACCTTGGAGGTTGATATGTCAAGTCTATTGGCTAAATTTCTATATTGACAGCCAGGTGTATAATTTCATGTTTTTACATGTTGTACATTTGTATCAAGCCCTAAAGATAGATTCACATCATTTTACAGACAGACAGGAAGACAAGTTGCTTGCCAATTTCTCTTTCCACTCCTTAACAAGTCCCAGCATAGACAGTCCCTGCTGCTGCGCTCAGCCTCTCTACCTGCTGCTACATCCCACTAGGGTATCCGTTTTTGTTCATTTATTAATTAGCTGCGTTTTTCCAAGTCTGATGTATGGAAATAGAAAAGCTGAATGGAAATGGTGAACTTTGATAGATTTGCTCAATGTTGCAAAAAAGTTTTTAGGCTTGCTTTAGGCGGAAAATAAAGTAATAACGCACTAAATAGGGATGGAAACACATTTCTCCAATAAATAATGATGCAGTGACATCCAGGATAGCCCAACAACATGGATTAAAATGTCAGGTAGCAACAACAGCAACAGGCATCGGTGGACTTCCTTGGTTTTCATTTATGAAAGAAAGATTACAGACACAAAGTATGTAAAATATTGGTCCACCGTGGTTGTATGTCCAATAGTTAGTGCGTTAGAATATCACAGAGTGCATTTCTTTTTTTGTCTTCAGTGTACATTGAATATCGCCAACTAACACTAAAGGACATTAACAACATTTGCCCAGTACTAATCAGCCTTTCCATTTTCTTGTGATTGTGTTTTTTCTTTTGTATTTATTCGCTTCAACCCAGCTGAAGAAAACGCACCAAATTAGCATTTTACAGTTTAAATTATTTGCTTAAATTTCACTTGTTGGATGGAAACGCGGAGGAGAAGGAGCAGGAAGAAAGAAGCGACAGTGGGGTGAACAGAGGCATCATCAGGCCTCGTGGCCCTAAGCCCACTTTATTGAATTCTCTGTTGTCTTTATGAAGGCCGGGCTAAGACAGGGCCAACAGGTGCCAGTCTCAAGGGGGCCGAGCATTAGGATGTCCCCTTTGACCCCAGAGGGAGCCTGGACAGCTGCACTGTCTGTAAGGGGGGTTGGGGGGGAGTTCAACACACAGTTCAACAGGTTACAGACAGGGTGTTTCCAGGTCAAGGCCATAGGCAAGTCAACACACCATGTTATAGGATTATAGATAGATAGATAGATAGATAGATAGATAGATGTGATCTGATGCAGTTTGTTTGATTACATATTCATTGTAGAATTGACCAAACTGCACTGGTTGTTATTAATAATTATATGATGATGATGATGATTTTGGATTTCAATGGAGAGTTATAGACTCTAGACAAATGTCATTTCAGAGGCTTCTCCACCGTACAAAGAATACAACTTTGAATAATTGTCATTTTTGTAAATGGTTTGGCATAAAATGTTTTACACTTTTATATTCGCACAAAATATTGGCTATTGGCAGCTTTAGTCCAAAAAGACTGAATTCTAATCCAAATACTAGCCTAATACTAGCGCCCTTATCAAAGCAGAGTTACAAAGTTCTATACAAGATATAGATCAATGTGAGCAGAAGAAAGGAGAAAACATTTAAGGGCAAACGTACATAATAATTACCATGAAAAAGAAAACAAAATGCAGACAATATAGTTCAAGTAAAATAAAGTCTAAAAAATGTGTGTTTTTAAAGTGTTTTAAAGGAGGACACTGAGTTGGCTAGGCTGACCTCGTCGGGCAGGCCGTTCCAGAGCTGGTACGGTTGATTTCATTAGAAAGGTGGGTAAAGTAAAAACTGAAAAGGTGCACCAACTGAGTTTGATTGGCTTAACCCTCCACTACGTCCCTTTTTCCGGTCAGCCTGGTGAGGAGAGAGAGAGAAGAAGAAGTGGGGGAGAAAGCACATTTGTGGATGTTTATGAAGGATCCCTGGGCAACAGCAGAGCGAATTGCTTGCGAATCTGTTTGCCTCTGCCTCTCTCTCCCTCTGTCTCTCTTTCACACACTGTCTCTCTCTCTACCTCGCTCACCCTCCTACATTCTCCTCACCCACACCTCTCCCTCTTTTCCAGCTGCAGTGGAGGAAAACCCCTCACCAGTGGGCCAGCCAGTCAGCCAGTCTGACGCTCCACAGAGGGCCCTGCCAATCACCGTCCAGCACTGCTCATGTGGTTCTGGAAGAGTTTTTCCACTGCACAAGTGCCACGATGTACCTGCTAGACCAATATGCATTTTTGAAGGCTGATACTGATACCAATATGGATTTGGATTGAAGCTGCCAATAGCCAATGCTGATGTTAAATATATTTAAATCTGACCACTATTTTCACACCACAAATTAATAAAAAAGGACAAGGATTTAGTGCTTCCCCCCAGCTGACTGGACTAGCTGTGGTCAGGGAGGAACGTTCATCAAAAATCGGATTTTTATTAAAAGAACGATATTGGCCCAATAAATCGGTCTAACCCTAACCCACTAACTTGTGGTATGGTACAGTATCAACACCCTTTGGTTTTCCATTGGAATACTGTTTTACTCCTGCCACAAATCAAACATGCCTACACCAGTATGGGTACGGCGACGTACACTTAAGCAGTGGAAAAACCAGCGACAGACTCCATGTGAATATCATGCACGTATCATGGTCATCATTGTAATTCATTTCACACAAATGTTTCCCACAACATATAGGCTATCATTGGACACGGTGAGTGAAACAATGCCACAACCCATTCCAATGTCGCAATCCATTAGAAATCAGCCAAGTCTAAAGATAAGTCATCAATTCATCACATCTTCTGGTTCCACTTGAGCAGTCATGTGTATACCTGTGTACACGTATATACCGAAAATGCGTGTTTCATGTGTGTACACTTTTATGTGTGTACCTCTGCGTATTTAGTTGAACCTTTATTCATCCAGGGAAGGATTGCTGAGCACACACGCTGTTGTTCAGCAACGCCCTGTTTCACATTCTTAGTTACACAATGGGAGATTCCCTGTAGATTATAACCACCGCCACAAGGCAGCTGGCGATAAAATGCCTTGCTCAACGGCACCGTGATGGTAGTTGTTGAGGGAAGAGGGGATATTACGGATTCATGTTCCCCACCCAGCTTTTTCCAGGTACTCTTTGGATTTGACCCAGAGACCCCCTTGTCACTAGCCCACTTATCTAACTACCGCTCTTGTGTCATCTGGGCATGATGGCATCTTGATTTTGCAAATGGCTGGTGGCCTGAACTCAACATTTCTGCATTTTCCCCAGCATATCATGTGACCTAGCAGCTGCTATACTATCAATTGGCAATAGAGAGTCTTCAAATTGATATTTACAGTATGTATATGAAAAAGTTGCGGATTATTACTTTAAACAAAACTAGCTGGCTATCTAGTTGGTAGCTAACAGATTATCTCGCTAACATGCTATAAGCTAACTGAATCCTGGGATCTTTCTCAATATGAGTTCTTGTGTCCACCATGACGTGAACAAAAGTACAGATCCCGGAACTTTAATTGCCAATGAAAGATGCATCGGATGGTGGCTTGTCTGACAAGAGTGAATGGGAAGCCGAGATTCATCGCGAGAACAACACAGTACATCCAAACAGCGCTATGGTCTACAGAACAGAGCCGGTTGAACCAGATGGGAAACACCCGTGCATCTTAATTGATCATGCAACATCTACATCGCAGGCCACCACAAACTGTAAAGACGTGTTCTTGCGTTTGTTCCCTCCGAGACAACTGTAGTGTTCTCCACAAGGACACAAGTGAGTTTGTGACTCGCTGGTGAAAATGCCACTGTGCTTCGCGAGGAAGTAATAACCACAGAAATGCTCCGACTGGCTGAAGGTGATGTTAGCTCCAGCACAGCAGAGTTGAGGCCGCGGCGGAGACGTGGCAGTATGTGGGTAAAACTATTTCTATATTGTCTGCATTGCCCACAGTCTACTTATGTTTGCCCTGACTAGTCCTTGTGTGTGTGTGTTTTGGTGTGTGTGTGTGTGTGTGACTGTTGGGAGCGTGACACAGTTATTTGCCTAGTATTAAGAGGAGCCCATTGTAGTCATATATATGACTGTACTCACTGAAGGCCTCCTGGCAGAATGCAGTAGACAGCAGAGTATTTGTGATGTGTGAAATAGACGGATGACTGTAAATCTGACGATTAGCTGTGCAAACGCTGAAATGCATTCTGCCGAGACCGAGATGGAAATCCTGCAGGAATGTGGCCTGCAAAGGAGTTACACCTGAATGCTCACAGACAAATACATATACACACACACACACACACACACACACACACGCTCACACAAATATAATAAAATAACATACACTGTACATAAAAATAATGCAGGCATACACGTGTATACATAAACAGTTTTGTTCCAAACGGAGATCTCCACCATTTTGAAAATTTGACACCATTGTCTTTCAAAATGATTGCAAGCATGAAATCAGAACTCGGTATAGAATATTATATATCTTTGCAAGACTATTGTTATTTTTTGGATTATTAATCATTGAATTTAAGCTAAACAATTTTCTCATCAAAATGGATAGGCTGTGATTTGGCGTGAAAACACACCACCGAGATGCCACACGTTTTCAAGATGAAAGTAAAGCCTCAATGAAAGAATGTCAGCAGCGATGGAGTGTCAGTCATTCCAACACAGTGTCAGGTGAGATGCACCTTACAAATATACACCGTAGCGATGACATCTGAAACCATATGCAAAGTCATTTGAGAAGTATCAGCTGGGAGTAATACATGGCCTTAGGGGAGAACCCATTACTTGAGCGCTGTTGTAATTAACACAGTGCCGCTGAATAGCTGTACTACTACTAGTCGCATCTGCATATTGTGACGTGATACAATGTGTGTGTGAGGTGTAGCTATGAGTGACAACACGTGTGTCCTCGCTCGGTGCTCTCCCCCCTTTCGCGCTGACAATGACAGAGTGGTAACTGATCCCCAATGCAAATCGCAGCCCAACCTGAATATGGCTTTGGATTGGTGGACTTGTAAAGGGTTCAAAGATAGGTGCACACTCTGTGTGACATTTATTGATCACCAACGTTTCAGCACATGGTTTTCATCAGGGTGTATGGGGCTTATGCTGTGAGACTTCTTTATGTGGAAGGATGCATTCTGGGAGTAGTCCACCCATTCCAATCACCATCAATATGAATTAAAAAATAATAATCTCACACACAATATAAACATCATATACAAACAATACATTCCATTAATTACAGAGAAATATGTCATCCTGTGTGAGATGTATAGCTTCATGGTCACAATTATCAAAAAGATCAACGACATTTGTAAATGGAACAGAGGGAAAGTGTAATTGCAAGACATGAATTCGTCCCTCAATCTTTCCGTCTCTCTTTCTCTCTCCTAAGCGGGAGGTGTGCAGTGGCATGCATAGTGTGACAAATCAGGCCTTGGCGATCGGCCAAGCCAGTCGTCAAACAAAGAACTGATGCGCTGCCCTCTGGGCCTTTCCTCCCCCTCTTCACACCGACTAGTATGAAAGCAACTCAGCCAGGATACATTACATGTCTTCTTTAAAACCTTACTCTGTCTCTGCCAACTGGTATAAAAACTCGGGGGGTAGGGGGTTCTTGATAATAAAATGCTTTGTAGGAAACGTTGACACGGTGCTAAACATTGTTCCCTGGCGGAACACAAAGTCCTCCGCTTCCAAATGACAATTTGGATGGAGAATGTTATTTTATAGGGGTGACAAATTGCAGGTGTCTCTTGTGGCTTTGGGTGAGCGTTTCAGGGCGGCTCGCCAACTGACTGAGTAGGAGCCAGGGCTTTGACTGACTGCTGCACCTGACCGTGCACAATCCCCCAGCTCAGGCCCCCGTCATGCGCCGCCATCGCAGTCTACCAATGAACACGAGCGTATGCTGAAGATGTCCCACCCGCTTGGCATTTGTATCCAATGATGCGGGTTTTTGAGAGAGTGTGTCAGTTTTTCTTCCTTCCAATAAGCCTCTTTAATAAGATGATGAATGATGTGGCATCTCCCAACAGGCTGGCCACACACACAAACCCACTACCTGGGGTTTATTGATTCAAAAGTAGTCGGGCCCTTGTTGCCTGATATGGTGCCACTGTATCTGTCTACATAATGTAATTTCCTTTAAAGTTACAGGGTTTATGGTATGTACAGCTTAGGACACAGTTTGAGCCTACAGTTAAAATCAACCGATCTCCTTTACTGTCTGTCCATCCACTATTAGCAGGCTCAAAATACAATCTGCAGACCCCTTTGCTTTTTCCGTTCATAAAACCTTGTTTTAACATTAGCAATTGGCGCACAACATATGTTACACAGATTTTCAGTCAAAATAGCACACAAAATCTAAGAAATGCCCACAGATTCCCTTTAGGTCTGAAATCACTCTTGATTGAACTTGCTAAAGTAAAAGTAAGAGTGATAAATAAATAAAAAGCTGAACAAGAGGGTCAAGTGCAACATTTAATATAAAGTACAGCATGTGTGTGTGAGTATATTTGTGCGAGTGCATATTGGCAATCATTATTAGTTACTCTCCTTTCTATTTGTTTTCTACTTGGGGCCAAACCACAGGGCTCCCTAATCCTGCTGGTTGAGACACGCTGCTGTAAACAGAATGTGACGTGTGATTTAGGAGCAAAGCTGTTGAACCCACAACACGCCTCTCTACCACCACTTCCCCTCCAGTGGGCAGGACAAGTACTGCTCTCATTCTCTCTCTCTCGCCATCTCGTTCTCTTTCCTCTCTCTTGTACTCATATGTACACTTGCACACACACATACACACACACACCCAGAAGCAAACACACGCACTCACACACATAGACACTCTCACACGCTTGCAAACACACACACGCACTCTCTGGATCTCGTACTTGAGTGATGTCTTGAGCCCAGCTGTGTGTAATGCGTACACCAGAGATGTTCAGTCTGGCTTGCATGCTAATTGCCTGTGGGGCTCTTCTCCATGCAGCGCTCCCGACTAGACCACCCATGGTGAGGAGAGGGTGCATTCATCTCCATTTCAATAAAGCATGTCATTATCTCCTGGCCTGTGATGTGCCACCGCACCACTAAAAGATAAACGCTGTAATAACATCTAAGACGGCTCTAAGGAAATGTGATTGATGTTGCTAACTTCACTGGATACATGCTAATGTCTTCTGAAAGGTATGAGATGGTGCTTTATTGAGAGTTTGGTTGCAGTGAAGCTTTGTCCCTGTGCGCTAACTTTACGATATATTTACACTAGGCCTCTTCCCAGGTCTGGTCCTGCTGGTTTTACAGGCGCGGGGAGGA
>OMOT01001522.1:4196-22628 GCA_900312575.1 Acanthochaenus luetkenii
TAAAGTAAGTCATCTCTACAGTCTGCCATCCAGACAGGTCTCTTGTGACCTCCACCACCAGTGCCCGACGTCCTTCACATCTGACAAAGTTAGGAGGACACACTGGAATTATGAGGCCGTCTCGTCCGCCTCCGTATTTGAATGCATTATCACGTCTCTGTCTGGATAAGCGCATCTGTTAAATGACTGAATTGTAAATTGTGTGCTGAGGACAGCAGACTAGCAGGGCAGATAAAGGAGCTTTGTCTTAGTTACATTTCAGCAGGTAGCAGCATGGCTTAGCCTGCCAACAGGTTTTGCTACTATGCAAGCCTAATGGTGGATGACTGAGGGGAGGAGGGAGAGTCGCTTGGAGAAGAGATGTGATTTTCCACTTGTCCAAGCAGTTTTCTGAGAAATCGTACGTGAGCCGTCTTGCACTTTGTTCAAGGAATGTATTGCACAATCCAGATTTTGGAAAATAAAATCTATGTCAAGGTGTGCCAAGTATTACTGTAATTACATGTGGGAGATTGCTTGACTTTGAGAGCAAAGGCCTATTTGATTTATTCAAGATTCTTTAAAAAAGGCAGGAATTACAAATCTTCAGTTATGAAACAAGATGATGGAACCCATCATTTAAAGTTATGTGTGACAACCTCCTTGTACAATTCTGTGGAACTGGGGATGGTAAGGTTTTCCTCCATCAAACATGAGAAAACACACAAGATAGTGAGTGTGTTAGTGAATGAGTACACCCTAATCCCAGTTACAATGCTGAATATTATTCCCCATTCTACTAGTATTCTGTATTATAGACCAAGTAAATGTAAAAGTCACATTTGGACATTGGTTATCCGATTATTTCAACTATCCTCATTACAAGCTGACCATCAAGAAATTGTTGGGTCAGATACTGACGTTTGTGTGGGAAAAAAATGTTTATAAAAATGCTAAAGTTCAATTTTCGGCTTTTCAGCATTGTGTGTTGGTACTTGAAAAACATCCAGAGCAGTTTTCTCTTCTCGCAGCTGATCAGAATCCTTGGTTCGCCTTGCACTTCCTTTAAACCTTCTATTTAAGGATGGCACCCCCTCCAAGCTATTGTACCAATGCCACTGTGCTAAACAATCACAGAACACACAACGTGTGTGTGTGTGTGCGCATGTGTGTGTGTGTGTGTGTGCAAATTCGTGAAGGGGTGTTTAGCCGTTGCTCTTCCAATTAATACGAGGCCTTAAACTTCAAGCCTATTGCCAATTTGCCCTCGACAAGGAAATATGTTGTTAGCTAAGATAATGTGCCGCCCATTTTTAGGCTATAGTGCTCTGCCAGAATACGAGATTATGTGGAGCTCGCAGGGCGGCGGCAGCTGCATGCTCAGAGATACACAGAGCTGAAACAGGGAGCATCTCCGCAATTATGTTGCCAGTTCTGGAGACATGAACAAAAATTGTAGGTTATACCCACAGGCGAAAAGAAATGCCTTTTGGCAACTTGCACATATATTACTTAGAAATGGTACAATTGTATGCTAAAAAATAAGTTACAAAAATGATTAAAAAAGAGCTGCAGTATTTGCAGGATTTTCTCATTAAAATATTGCTGTGAAATTAGCTGTGATGACACACTCTGGGGCTTTAAAAAGGTACAGAAGTTACAGTAGCTACAAAGGTCTGCTTTGTGCTTTCATGTGGTCCAATTTGGATCACATCTAAGAAAACTCTCCCTTCAGCCTGGTAAGTTCAATCAAAAGCAGTGGGAGGAAAATGTATGACATATACCATATATATATATCATCATTCCTCCCTGAGTAACCTGTGAGGTTGTTGCAATGTTGGTGACATTTAAATTATTGTAGGTTTATCTCATTATCTCAAAACGTTTGACCATTCAATGGTTGTATGACCTCCATTTCCTGGAGGTTTGGATTAGCAAGGTTATATCTTAAGTGAGGTTTGTTGATCAAATGTGACAACAGTAAGAGCTACCATAGATGGATATTGAAATATGAACTCCAGACGTGTTAATACACAGTCACATTCTTCAGCAATAGCTTGTATTCCACTAAACCCGAGTTATTACACAGTTAAATGATCAAATGTAGTAACTGTCACAGTCATTTCACTAGAACAGCAGGTGATGGTCAAACCATGTTACCGTGCCCAAAATCGAGTGCCTTAAAAAAGTCAGTTACTGTGCCATCATCAATCATTGGAATAACTGCCCCCTTTACATACGTCAATCTAATAGCAAATCCTCATTCAAATGCCATTTAAGAATGTATTTCTTAAGCAGCTGATCAATAGTCCATTGTTAGTTATGTGTAACATCTTGTTCTTGTTCCCTGGTGACGGACCCTAAGACTTATTCGCCCAATCTTCCACTCACTGGGTAAGAAGAGTAATGAAATGAATGCACTGTACATTGGAATGAATGTTTGAAATAATTCAACGTCCACTTTTATTTTCTTTGTTTACGTAACACAATTAGAGGAGCACATGTGATGAACATAACGTAACACACATGTGATGATATGTACCAGGAAGACTAGCTGGTGCCATTGGCATCAGCTAATAAGGATCCTTTGAATAAACAATAAACGTACGTAGCCATTATCTGAGAGAGACATGCAGTGCTATCTGTTGTTGAAATGTTTGTCTGAGAAATAGTAAGTAGAAGATAAATCATCCAGCGTTCCAGCATCTCCATAAACATGGATGTACAGTGTGTGATAATGGGGAATCTCTCCATGTTTCAATCTTATATGGCAAGGCTTGACAGTGAAAAAACATGATGAATAAAAACACCCGCTTGACATGCATGCTTCAAAAACCATAAAACAGAGCTTGAAAGGATGCATGCCGCACTGTAAATCAAAGGTCTCCTAGCATATGTTCAGACTGTGAAGGTGGAAGCAGACCGACAAACAGAACTCCGTAAAACAGGATGGCATCCAATAGGAGCAGGGAAATCATTTCGAGACAAGATGCAGAATATATATAGAACATTATGAATTATTATTGTAAATCAAATTGACCCTACATTTAATGTAGCCCTATGTACTCATACCGTGTGCTACATTGTTCTGTACATGCCAGTCTGGGTAAATGATGTGATTTCACATTCAGATCGATTGATATTGTCTGAGGGGTTGCTATAGAAATTAACTACAAGCATATTGTCATGTTTAAGTCACTGTCGTCATTTTCCCCCCACATATATATGCATCTCATCGTGAAACATATTTCTCATAAAGACCCACAAGCTTCTCCCATTATATTGTCCAAAATAATGATCCATCACAATGGCAATTTTTTAATCGTTGTCACCGAGCGGCCCACATCGAGCCGCAAATCATTCGTTGGTACAACATGACTACTGTAGGCTTGTGTGGTGTTGTCTTTTTTCATGAGGTGGCGTTCAGTGATTAAACACCGCCTTGGATTTCAAAGAACCATATCCATCCACACCCGACACATTTCCAAAGCGACTGAGAGACGGTGGATTACTCGAACAATGTGCGACATTTTCCCTCAACAGATCGTCAATGTGTGAATTTAGAGTCACAAACTTCACACTTGGATTATTATAGCTTGGAAGAAGAAGGCCAGACAGGGAAAGAAAGAGGAGAGCAAAGGCTTTGTTTTGGAATTGCCACTGAAATAGTCTGGTGTACATCTCGCTCTAAATGGCGTTGCTTTACATACCATTTACATACTTTTAACCATCTAGGAACTGGTTTTTGGGAAAGAACACTTCAAAAACCATTAAAAGGTTTACATTTGGCTGTGTATAAGGAATGGTTGTTGATGGCATCATGCTGCATGAAACCGAAATTTGCCTCTTAGAGAATATATGAATCTGAGAGGTTTAGTATTAGTTAGCTATAGTATGATATCACATGATACATTTAAAAACAATTGTCAAACGTTTTACATTCAGTAAGCAACGACGAAACATTCATAACCGATAACACTCAGTTGTGTGTCTTGCCCCCAAAATGTAGTGCTGGTTTTCATCATCTATATCTATTGATCCCGAACTCTCTTTGACATGAGTGGTGGCTTGTCAGACTCGGGGGAGAGTTTTCTATGGATTGATAGTCATTTAAGCCCCTTACCCTTTCCCGATTGGTTGTATTGATCCTGAAGTTGCACTGAGATATGTAATAATCTATATCTGTTGATCCCAAAGTAGCATTTATATGAGTGACAGTTCGCCGGACTCAGGAGAGCAATCCCGAAGCCGCATTGAGATGGGTGATGTCTCACTGGACTCGAGAGAGTGTCCTGTCAATTGGTAATGTCATTAAAGCCCCTCCCTCTTTCACAATTAGCGGACTTTTCCAGAAATTAGAACAAAATGTGTGCTGATTTTCATCATCCACATTGTTTTGACATGAGTGATGGTTCGTCAGATTCGGGAGAGTTTTGTGTCGATTGGTGATATCATTTAAACCCCTCCCACTTCCTTGATTGGCTTTATTTCAATCACCTCTATCTATTGATCGCCAAGTCGCACTTCTATTTTAATCGTTTATATCTGTTGATCCAAAAGTGGTATTGGCATGAGTGATGGCTTGTTGGACAGAGTTTTGTGTTGATTAGATGTCATTTATGCCCCAGCCCTCTTTCTACTTTGTTATGTTTTATTGATCCCAAAGTTGAATTATAACTTTGGAAGAAATGGAAGAAATGGCATCGCTGCAAATACGTATATGTAGGACAATAATATTGGCAGTTCATTAACTCATGCCACGGTATGCGTGTTATGAAGTAAATATACTACAATAAAGTATCGCTTTAAAACTTGTACAGAACGTGCACAAAGCCACAGTAGCTAGTGGAGGACATTATCTTGGATGGCTGTCAGAGTAGGGGGGTCTGGAAAGATGGTGGCCGTTGTAGCAATTAAACCAGTTTGTGTTTTGTGGAGAACTGTACAAATACATGTCCAATAGATGACAGTAAATAAATGGGAACACAGCAGCTGAGACCATTCCTGCACCAGAGGCTTGCCGCGGATAGGTGAAGGCCGTGCCTGGAAGACTAACACAACAGATGTGTTGTACAATCCACCTGGCTGATGCGTCCCACAGAATACATCAGTTAATCAGTGACCCTCTGGCTCTGAGAGAGAGCGAATGAGAGCGATGCAGAGGGAGAGAGAGACTGAAATAGAAGCCCCGAAATGAATGTTGAATCCACGAGATGCCATATGTAGCTTTAATTTCATACTCCTCATGAAGCAAAATGACCAAATGTCTTACGAGCCAAGATTAATCCTTTTTATATAAAACCCCTACATTTCCCCACTTTGTCTCGTTATGCCCCGTGTGTCTATTAGATGCCTCTTACGTTTCCCACTCACTCTGTGGAACTGTACTGCTCTCCTCCTCCCTAAGGGGCATCAAATACCAGGGGCGCAGTAGGAGACAGTCTCATCCATCATGATCAGTGTCTCCATGTGACTATCATATCAGTGGAAAGCAGAAACCTACTCATACTACTTGCGATGCCCAGTGAGGCGGAAAATAGGGGCAAAACATAGTCTGAACATGACCAAATAAAAAGTTGGACTGGAAATCCAACTAAAACAATAAATGTCAACAAAATAGACAGCACATCTAATGGGTTGTGTTCATAATGCACAACAGCCCTTTGGATAATGTCATTTACGCCCCCAGGCCAGCTATGCACCATGCAGCATTTCCAGTCAAATCTTATTGGGTGCATGCGTAAATCCCATTAGATTTCTGTGAAGCCCCCCACTTCATTTGAATCAGAGGACAAAAGTGATTTGAGAGTTGGTTCAGATGGCAGACAAGACGAAAGGAAGATAACCTTTTTTTTTATGGCTTTTGGTCGGCTGTGGTCTGGAGAAGATTGACAGCTAGTTAAGACCTGCACCTGAACTTGAGTATCAACAATCAAAGATAAAAAGAAGGGTTTTGTCATCTATAAGAGAAGTTATTATCTAACTGTAAGAAAAATGTAAAAGAGTGTGGACAAGTGCCTAAGAAAGATGGAGAACATTAATACTGTTTGAGGATCAATATGAACATAATATACTAGTGAACAATGTGTAATCAGAACAAAGCATGGAAGAGGAAATCTGGCACGAAGATGGTAAAAATATATATACAGTATATATATTTATATATAATAAGATGCTATTAATCCCCCACAGTCACTTTGTTCGGCTGACAGAGAGAGAAACTTGCTGCTGCTAAAGGATATAGCATGAATGGCTAATGATGATGAGTCCATCAAATTTGCAACTTTATATATCGTCACTCAGGCTGCCTACACTCAAATGTACACACTGACACTGACACACGTGCACATAGACAAACATTATTAACCCTCTGTGCACAGAATGTAATTTAACCCTGGTAAAGTCCCACTGTTTTGATATAATTTGATGATTTAACGGTTTCATTTGGATTTATTTGATACCTGTGTCTATATGTACTTTCGGTCAACCACAGGATCACAGTTTACAGTATGGAAGGTCATTTTATCCCATGGAAAGGGCTACGCTACAGTCCTGTGCAAAGGAGAGGAGGAAAGATCAGCCCATGTGGCCCTTTGAACTGTGGGAGGCCAGGAAGATTGAATTTCTCATTTTGGCTCATAATCTCATCATCCGCTGGGAGTATGCTGGCGTTCCTTCCATTGGTCTGGATGTTTTTTTTAATACATTGCTGTTAGTCAAAAGAGGCCAGTACAATCAGCCCTGACAGATTTGGAGCATGCTATGTGCCCTGTTTGTCACAGTCTGTACCTGCCACTCAACTAGCAACCGAGAGAAGACGAGAGTTTCCCTCTAAATGTCCTCAAGTAACCTGAAAAGAAATAATGTTAGGGCCCCCTGGGGCTTAAATGGCCTACCTTGATTTTTCAACCCACACAAAAAACAAATTCCATCGTTTCTGATCATTGCTAATAATTGTCAGCGCAAACTTTATATAGTTTGAGACTAATGACTTAGTGATAGGTTTGCACTGTATTGAAATGTCACATAGTCACATAATCAAGATGTATCTGTCCATTACAATGATTACAAATTATGCAAGAAGGTAGCAAAGATGACTGTGTTTGACGCTCGCAGGTGGGAGATTTGAAGAATCAGTACTAGCACCTGCATTTCTCCATTGTGATGGGTTACTATATCATATTTTCTTTAAGGTGCCCGTGGTCTGTACTACAATCTGCTTTTTATATTTGGAGACAATCTAGTAACCAAGCTAGCCATATTTTGCCCATACATCTGCACATTTGTGTGCTAATATGTAAATTAATGTAAATGAAACACACATTAGAAATTGAAGTCATTTTGCCCAAAAACAGGCCAATAGTTACTATGGCTCCAGCTCTTATGGTCCTCTCTTGATGCTCCAAGGTAGACCCAAGGATGGAACAGACATGTCAAGGTGGTCTGACTTCAGTGTGTGTGGGCAATTAAAACCTATGTGCATCTAACGCTTCCAGTCTTATTCTGTCTCAAGGTGAGACATTGGATGGTAAGTAGCCTATAATTATACAATTGAACGTTGAAAAAAGAAAAGAAAAAGCAATGACTATTTTTCTTGAATTAACATAGGACATTGACCATGAAGACAAACGTGTTACTGAAGTACATTGATTAAAATGAAATCACCATTCTAAAATCCTAGTGTTAATCTGGTTTCTCAATAAATCAGACATACGAAAAAACCCTGTAGAGTCCCGGTGGAAACAAGTGTTATTATTTTTCTGTATGCAATTCTATCCATATCATATCATAAGAAAGTGCAGTGAGCCATTCAAAAGGCTCCACTAGTGTCCAGCTATACATGTTCCTCCAGACAAAAGGCCTCCACGGCAGTATACAGGGAGCAGGAGAAAGGAGCAGAGGGTGTAGTCTTCTGCCTGTTTCTCAGATTCTCTCCACATAATCACCTGCAACGGGATTAGTTCAGGGGCTTAGGGTCTGTCACTAGTTCCTCAATATGTTTGCCAAAAGCCCCAGCTGGCCCTCCCCGTTATTTGGACCAGGCAGGCACTGCAAAGGAGAGCATGCCATGCTATATCTGTATCCCCTCATCTATCCATCCGCTCATGCTCATCTACAACACCGGGTTCTCTCTGTGCCATGGACCAGTCCAGAAACCCCACCACTTCCTGTCTTCTCTGAATTGTGTGTATCAGTGCATGACATTGCTGCATTGAAAAAGTGTAATTTACATATAATTACACACAAAAACAACAGATAGATGCACAAATAAGTGTCGCAGTAGCCTAGTACATTCTCATGGGATACTATTCATGCGCCTCCCTACATACAGTAAGCTCATGCCATAATGAACCATACTGTAACAGGCTTGTGCTGTGCTATTACATCTCTGTCGTCTCCTCCAAACTGTACTTCTCTGTACCTTCTCAAAAACACAAGAAAGGCTGAAAGAGACTGTTTCTTCTAAAAGAAATCTAGTCTCTGATCTTGCTATGTGCATTTTGCTTCTTACAATGTCACAATTTGCTGATTGGAGGCTTTGAAAACGCATTGCTGTGTTTGGCATATTTTGTAAATGACTGCTCTTAGCTAGTAAACCGGTAAGTGAGTTAGCCAACAGTTGCAAAAATGCAGTGTGGTTGTCCGTGCAACTTGCAAACTCAGCATATGAGAAGAAAACTAAGTACAAATACAGGATATTTCTAGAAAAGACAAGATATTTTACACTGACATGCACTCATGCTTAACTAACAGTAGATTCCCTGCCTGCCCTTATTAACTATTATTGTATATAGCTGCTTTTTCCACGAAACAGACATAACTAGGTACATGAGTAAAATACATTTTTATATGGATAGACACTTTGAGAATCAATGAATAAGACGTTGAGTCACCTATACTACCACATGTCCTTGACTGAATAAAAAAGCAGTACAATTATTGAAGTAGAGTATACATGACAGACTGTAGTTATCAAAGCCTTTTATTAGAGCATTACAGGCAAGAACTGGCAGACATTCGTTTTTACAGCAATACAAATATGTTTTTGCATTTGGAAGTTTAGCGTTTTGCCACGCAATTGTAATAATATGAAAATATTTCTACATTTGCCCTAAAAACAGGTTATTAGGACACGTCGCATTGAAACCAATAGGTGCTGGAAGCCAAAAGCTATTTCATTTTGACATATAGGACACTCTTTAATTTATTAAATAGTTTTTTTACGCAATCCATCCAGTGGCAACCATACCTATTCATATTTCCAATTGTGAACTACATGTACAAATCGTGCTTAATATTCCTGTATACAGGCTCATTTTTTCACGTAGCATTAGTGATTTATAAGCTTCATCTAAGCTACATCTAAGCAACAACCCCATTTGTTATTATATTCCTCAATGACTAGGAAGAACTGCTTGCTCCCGATACATAGAGAGCATTTAAATGGTTTTCGCTATAGTAGGCTAGACTACAATATTTATTCTCATAATGACCTCACTGTATACTGTGGCTTGGGACAGCCTATCCTAATGACCGATTATCACTGTTCTTTTCAATTAAAATTATCATTTGAAAAAAAACAATGTTCACTCATCTCGCAATGTATCTTTTCCTTTTGTAGAATGTTCATAACTACATACGGTATGATAGTTTACAATTATTGAAAAATACTGCCAGGATTCATTTGTCATTTGTGACATTATGGCTTATGTAGTTGTAGTTGTTGACCTGACACTGATATTCATGACACAAAGAATGATTAGGACAAGAAATGTGTGCAAGTGTGCCAGTTGAGGTCAGCAGAAAAACTAAAACAAAAAAGACAATTTCTGTCACGTTTGACTTGCATCAATTAATCAATGAGCCTAAGCAGTTCTACCAAAACCACCATTGATCTTAAACTGGTGTCTGACAGATCTAAGATATCAAAGTATGCCAACGTTTGCATTGCCAAGTCACGGCCACCACCAAGCTTTGAACTATCCAAGGAGGCTGCGTGATGAGGGACACTGAACAAGGTTATCACTGTTGATGCAACTGAATTGTTCAGGTTTATTACCAACAATTTAATGTCTATTTCTAGGAAATTTCCAGATAAATGTCCTGAAAATCATTTCCAAGAAATGAGTGCAAAAATGAAGCGTATACACGGCCAGGGTTGAAGCACCAAAATCAAACAAGCATACGTACATCGATCTCAGGTCAAGCATAAAAGATTGCAACGCTAACACCTTACAATCCTGATAATCTCTCTGTGCTTATCAGTGTGGAAAGACTAGGGAAAGATGAGAGCATCCTGCTGTTGCTTATCCCTTCCCAGCATGGCCACCACGCTGATCAGAGGAGGAGAACACAGGTGGAGACCTGGAACAGTGTCATCATCAGTGCTCAAACAGAAATGAAACAGTCTGGCCCAGGCAACAGGAGCTGGATATAGCCAGGGTGGGAAATGCCAGCCAAATGCCTTTTCAGTCCTCTTGCTTCTGTTCTCCACTCTCATAACAATATCAGGGGCCGTGCCGAGGACCGGGAGAAGGCTAATATTGAACTGGCAGGCCAGACAAACGAGAGCGAAGTGTGTTTAGCCACCTGTGGACCAGCTGGAGAGGAGACGGCCGTAAGATAGCACTATGTCCTCAGAGATTCAGTCTGACGAACAAAAGGAGTGAAAACAACAGAAGTGCTGGGTCACATAGAAAAGTATACAGATCCATTACTAATGCATGGTACTCTCACAGAACTTGGTGCTTACAGTATATACACACAAAAAAAAGATTGTTCTTTGAGGCATCCTGGTGATTTGGCAGACTAGTGTGCTTCTGTGTGTTTGGGCTCATGGGTTTAAATTCGGTTATTGACATATATCACATGCACATTGAACTAGTAGTAGTTTAAGCATCTACCTTTTAATATTAAGTTGGCTTTCAATGACCGAGGTTTCAACCTTGCTTGAATACGCATACGCCTTTCTACTGTCCAAACACTCTGGAAGAGAACTGTGAGGGTGGTTCCATAAAGAATCACTAAAAAGGTGTTATATTGAACCAAAATTCATCTTAAGACCCAAACACCCTAGGATCCCCCATTTTGTAACATTTCTCTGAGGGTCCCCTTAAAACACATCTCATCTTTTCAAATTTTGCGAACGATATCTTTTACCCCCAAAGAGTGTGAAGGGGCCACATGAGACTTCCATCTCGACAGGACTAGATGTCTAGCTGAAATAAAAGACTTTGGGAGCATAAGTGTTGGGGGAAGAATACCAAAGTGCTGCGATGGCAGAGGGCTGAAACGGTGCATTGCTTAACTCCGATATTTGTATTGATGACTAATACAAGGAAGGGCGTGACCAAAACATGTGCACGAGAGTAGCGGCATCTGTCACAGACTGGGTCAACACCGTCATAGATTTTAGGAAGCCTCACTTTAGTCCAATGAACAACTTTAAACTGGGTCAGGCCATGCCGGGCACAAACGGATGAGGAATGTACCGGATGCAAAATGTCCTCCCATAACTCCTCTGGGATTGCCTCTCCCAAGTCTTCGTCCCAAAGAGACGTTATACTATTCAGAGAGGTGGGACGTATGAGGTCATATAATTGGGATATCGTGCTTTTCATTACAGGTAAGGGAGTTGGGAAGGAACCAGAGACATCAACGCGATACGCGGTATTCTAAATACTGCACGCATAATGACCCATCACAGCTCCAAGAAAACCAAAGGTGATTTCCTTCAGAGAACCGGCGTGTCTGACTGTTCTATTACTTCAACAACATATTTGAATCCATTTACTCGCTGATAATCCATCCACAGTAACTCACTCTATCCAATTATCTGCTCTACCCCGACATCAGTCCACCCTTCGCTCCACGTTAGCACTGATCGGTATTAATCTAATCAATTATAGAATCATTTGACAAGCCAAAGGCTAAGCAAATCTTACACTAACTGAGCTCTGTGCAACATGCCATGCATCGTAATGAGAGCGCTTGATGGTATCCCCCAGCCAGAGCCATTTGCATGGCAAGAGGGGCAGATGATTTGAAGTATCGAGCGTTCGATAGGAGAAAACCACCATGGCATTGTTGCTAATTACACCTTTCTGGAACAACAGGCTCCCCAGAGAGCTGACTTTCCACGGCCCTGGTGCACATGCTCAGACGCGTCATATCCTCGGTTATAATGGCTGAGCTTTGATTGCATTCTTGCAGGATATTCTGCAGTTCATTAACCTATAGCTAAACCTCCCCAGACAGTTGGTTTAATAGAGAGGACACAGAGCTCAATCCCCTCTGCTCCAATAACTAAAGAGTAAAGATAATTAGGGCCCAGTTAACAAGAGGGGATGCAGATTCTCCTTCCCATTGTATTGTTCAATTATAATTTGCTCCCAGTGGGCTTAACGTTCTTGGGAATAGGCACAATGTATACCCAAGGGTCATCCAAAGACATTCCTACCGCTTACATTGGGCGATATTTCCACAGTAATCCTTTGATTATTGCATGTGAATGACCACAATTCAAATGCAGGGAATCCTTCATTTAGCTCCACACACTGAGAGCAGCTCCAGTGAAAGTTAGCCCTTCTAATAAGGGGAGAAGTAAGAGGGAGCATAACAATGCCAATGCATAATGGACTAGCCGAGGTTTGCAGGCTGAATTTTAAGCAGGTATACGACAGAGTTGTTAAGCCGCTAGGTGAACGCCCACCCTGACACATATTTTGACATGCATGATATAGATAAATGAAGAATGCTAATGGACTTTCTAGAGGCTCACCGCCACCAGGAAAGGATAATCTGAGGACATGTCCCTGCTTGGATTAATTTTATAATAAGAGGAGAGTAGGCAGAAAATGTTAAAGCAATATGGGCAATAGACTGAATAAAGTATGGTAATATGATCAAACTGTATAAAAACTAAAATACTCGATGGAGTGTAATACAGTTCTATATATGTAATTTCAATGAATACAATGTAAAACTCAAGACATTTGTACAATAATTTGCATTTACGAAAAAAAGGCCTATGGTAATATGGTTGAACTGGAAAAACTGATTAGGTGATGTCAAAAAGTTGGTATTCCCAATGACTGCAGCCAAGATGTTCTCATAAATACGCAGATGTTGAATGGGTGGAGGATGTCAGAGTGAAAAGTTGCCGTGACTGGTGCCAAGATACACAGCGTTTGGAAATAGACACAGGTACACACACCCGGCGCTGCCACGAGGCACTGGCACATGTTGAAGTGGACTTGGCACTTGAGCTAGCGAACAGATGTTAATCCGGGACAGATAATTACATCAGTGAGTGAGCAGACATTTTTCCACTTAATTTCCATCTTTTAAAAGTGTGACTACTCCCCAAAGGCACTTGCTAGCGCGATGCCCCTGGATCTGGTTCCTGGGAGGAAGCCCAGAGCACCTCAGCAGGGAGCCTGATCACTGGGCTTCTGTGTGGCCTCATCCTCGGTGGGAGGCCTGTCAGTGTCAAAAGTATATTCCTTTTCTGTTTTCTCTATACATACATACCAAAAATGCACAAGCTAATGAAGCTGTTCAAAGACAAATGTGCTTTTGATTGTCAATTGTATTCTTCAACTGATTGACTTGATTTTAAGAGAGGCTCGTGTAAGCTAACTGCGCGCAACCCAAATTTCCCCCAACGTATCTTGTGTGTTCTCAGGTTACCGGCTCCAGATAAGGCCCAATAAATCCTTCTATGCTTCTGCTGCAACTGTACTTTGACAAAGAGATCTTCGACCACATTTGCATCCGTCTCAAAGATCTATGAACAATTGAATGTAGTTACTGCACCATGAAGATCATGGTTGAGGACGCACTTTGGAGGTTCTTGTCTTTGTGTATTGGCTGACCCATACAGAGTAACTGCGAGGGCATTTTCCATTCCAAAGTCAACTGTCTGTCGTCGCAACACAAATCAAACAACTAGTGACAGAGGGTAAAGTCGTAAACTGCCCTCGGAGCGATCAGCTGGACGACATTGGACAGGGCTTTGCCTACTCTGCCCAGCCTGATGCCTTCAGCAAGGACGCTGGTGCTATCGACGGGTGCCACGTTCGTATAAAACCACCAAATCGCCACAAGGAAGACTATTCTAATTACAAACGGTTTCATTCAATCCGAACGATGACACTGGACATTTGATCAACATTTTCATTGGTTACTCTGGGATCAGTTCATGATACACGGATTTTAAGGAACAGTCCGATATACCTCACCTCAGGGCGATGGAGGCTACCCCTGTTTGGAAACATCCATTACGCCGGCCACGCCATACAGGATGCCTCAAGGGAGAGTGCAGCAGAGATTTCATCAGTGCCACTCAAAGGCACGTTCGATCACTGAGCGTGCCTTTGGTGTCATGAAGACAAGGTGAAGGTCTACTCTCTTTAATGCGTCGGAGGTGAAGGTCTCTCTCTGCACAGATGTTGTGCTCGTGTGTACATTTCGGCACAACATCTGTGTCACCAATGGAGAGGTTTTGGAGCCAGAGCTGGATCCGGCAGCGGAAGACCGTTCATAATTGATTCTGTGTGTAATTTAAAATATATGCTCATCATTCATATGAGATAACAAAAGACTAATATTTATTTTCATGACGTAGTTCAATGCTATCATCAACAGAAATAAAAGCACTCCAAATGTAACGTAGCCAGGTAAGACAGAAACAGTGACAAAGTCATTTAATTATAAGACCATATAACAATCTTTATGTAGCCCCTTGTACCCCATGGCTGTTGAGGGCAGGGCCTTAGGTTCGCTTACCTATACTGTACTTTACTATTCTATTAGTTTGAGTTCCCTAAATAGCTACCTTTAACCTTGTACACTGCACTACACTTCCTCCTTTCTTCTCTTCTCCTGCTTCTCACTCTCTTCCCTGAGAAACTCCAGCACTTCATTTCTCCTCTTTCTTTTAAGTGGGCTTTCCCCCATTTTAGATTGCTGCTGGACAGCAGAGGGCCCTGCTACTGGCAGAGCTGCTGCGGCTGATACTGCTGCAGGCGTGTCACACCCTGCCTGTTCCCTCTGTGCCTTCAGCTACGCTGGTGGTGGAGGGACCCTCTGACTCACCTGATGCAAAAAGGTTGACAGGAGTAACAGAAGCCCTCTCTCCTATTTCCTCATCCATGGCTGCACAAAACAGCCATGTGGAAGCTGTCTCCTCTCCTCCTTCTGCCCCTGACACATTTTCAATTCCTATCAAATAGTTTAGAAATAAACGTTTTTAATGCACATCATATTATCACAAGTCTACAATGTCCTTCATTGTAATGTGTAGCATAGGTAACAACTCGACCTACAGATGTTATATTAAGGGACATTATAATGAAATATATTGAGCACATCCCTTCTTCAAAACAACATTTAAACTTATAGTTGTAATATTGTATTTTTATCATCATCTGTTACGTGACATTGCAATTACTACAATCCGTACACAACTGCATTGATAACAAAGCAAGAATACGTTAAATCATACTCCCTTTGTGCGGCACCTTGAATTTGAGGTTCTCCCACTTTCTTTCGGCCTGGTCAGCTGTCACCGTGCCCTCCAGCTCCATAATTCTTCTTCTGTCAAATAAAAAAGTTTCATTATCATTTGTGAATCTGTTAAACCACAAGAAACACGCGTTTTGGATGGACATGGCCAGTGAAGCGAATAAGCTATCGATACTCACCTGAATCCTTCAGCCGCCACATTTTTCACTCCAGTAAACAATTCTTCATCTTCTGAGCAAAGTTTAATGAAGTTGAACGTTGGCTCAGTACTGGAACAAACAACAATTTACTCATGATGAAATGGTGCTGGCTGCTGCTAGCTAGTATTGTAGTACTGTTATCATGCTAATAATGACTTGCATTTAATTGAGAAATTACACATTATAACTACAAATAGTTGCTCGTTATTACCAGAAACTTTCTGATAATTTATATGTAATCACACAGTAATTACCCTGTAATTTGTGTACCGTAATGTAAAGTACTACCGAAGTTTGTCATGTGATTTCACCTATTATTCTGCCTAGCCTAGTTAATGAGAGTCGGTCTCGACGTGTTACCAATTTACTCCCACTGGTAACTTTGCTACTGTGTTTCATCTTGCCAACAGTCAGGCTGCATAAGGTGATAGCAAATAACTTTTGTGTGCTCCAGTTCAGTGTCAAATGATTCTTCATTATTGTCTATCTGGAAACTGGTAAGTAGGTTAGATGAGAACAGGACAATTTATCAGTGGCTCTTAGTTGTAATTTAGCAACCCAGATCCACAATAGCACAGGGTTGAGCTCCGGGACAACGGTTCTCCCCAGCCCAGGCCCTAATAAATCTCACTTTAAATTAAGTTAGCATGTTCTGCTACATTGCTTAATGAGCTGAGCTTGTAAACAATGCTGTGGCACTCTCACTGATTGATTGGTGACAGCAGCTTTACTGCTCTCATAAGGGCCTCAAAAGGACAGCAGGGCTTCTTATGGCAGATGCTTTCATCACTTCCCCCTCGCAAAGGCATTTTGTTTCCTCGATACTCAATAAAGTCGCGGGAGTAGTCCTCCAAAGGGCGACTTCAGGGGTATTACGATTGTGCACGTGTATAGTGTAGTACAGTGTGTGTTTGTGTGCGCACATGATTACGTTTGTAGGTAGGTGGGGAGGAAGGGCGCAGAACTGCATTAGGGAAATTTACAGTCCATAAGACATTAGATAATTCACGGTGTGGAACCGTGCGATAAATAAAAGCACGGGCACGGGTAAATAGGCTGCGGCAATGAGTGTCACACTTGAAAAAGACCTTCCATGCCCTTCACGAAGCAAATGGGCACCGATAACCCCCCTACCTGCAACCTGTCTGGAATATAAGTGGCCCTTTCTCAAGTCCTCTACTTAAGCTAATCCACCTAATGTCCGTCTTCCAGCTGTGTTCACTTTCAGATTCTTGGTTTCTTCGGTCGTGTGAATAGACATTTCTGCTTTTCAGTGAAGTGCCCCTGTCTGCTTCTCATCGACAACTGCCCTTACGCAACCCTACAGAGTCGGAATTAATCCTGTGCCATGCAAGGAGGTATAATTAAGTGTAGGGGCCTCCATGGTGTGGGAAATGAAGTGTACAGTATTGAGCAGTGTTGATAGCCAAAATGACCTCTCCTATTGATTCTGGGGAGAACTTAGTTTAATGTCCTTGGAAAGAGCTGCGGGTTTTTATTGAGTTATTAATCTGTGAAGGGCCGGGGAACGCTGAGGCGAATTGAGATTCCTATGGAAATCCCTGTTACACCACAGCATTTGAACCCACCATACTCTCTTCCGTCTAAACTCCTGTAGAGGGTTTCAGTATTAATCGATTCTGACCTTAGATTTTAGCGCTTGAACTTTAGTGAGGGGGGGAAGTGAATGGAACTGAGATCTGATTTTGGGTCCCGGTGGGAATTCATTTGCCATAACATTCTGTCGACAAGAGGACATGACTGACATGTCATGCACAGGAAACACTGGTTAACGCTTCCAATCATCTCTGGTATGAAGGAGAAATGACCAGGATAACACGTTGCTTGAGGGCTTGTCTTCCTGTCACAAAACAAAACAAGCAATAACATGTGGTTTAGCAGTTCACGTGCAGTTCAAACCGTCCCAATTTTGACAAATCCCTTCTGATAGTGTTCAAACCATTGACGGATATGGCGCCCAGTTTCCTGGCCTCAGATATGTGACAAATTCATTTAAAAGAGAAAAAAAAAGGTGCAGGTGGCAGATGAGGGCCCAGCGATTGAGAATGAGCACATATCCCTGTTCTGGCGCGGCCTCATCGGGAATGCCGATATGCTCCATATGTGTTTAATCACTCACCAGGGAGCAGAACTGATGCTAGCCCAGACCTGGCACATTTTACAATGGGTTAACACCATCTAAGTGTGCCACAACCAGGCAGAGAAGAGCGAATGACCAGTAGAGGAAGCAGAGAGAAGGTGGGAGTGAGATGGCAGAGAGAGGTAGAGAAAGGGGGAAGGGAGGGTATGGGCATGAGGGATGTACAGCAGATTGTGCCTCTCAATCCCCGGGGGTCAGCCTTGTGTTTTCCTCCAACTTCTGCCCATCTCCTAGGAGAATCTTAACCACAACAACAATATGGCAACAATTATGGGCAGCCATTGCTCCTGCTATTCTCCAGTGGCATGTAAGGAGGAATTAAGATCGTGTAATATCTGAGGAATTACACACCTGGAAGCATTGACCTCATATGTGACATTCTAGATTCTCTTGTCTGGAACATTTGTTCTGGTAGAGTAGTCAGAGGAAAAGCCATGTTCAACTAAATTGCCTGCACTATTCATCAGGAGGAGCTGCGCCAAAGGACAACAAGCTAGTTTGTGCAATGTGGTGTTCATGGTACAATTTATTTGGTATTTTTTTTCTCAGAATTATTACATGGAG
>OMOT01001532.1:0-16329 GCA_900312575.1 Acanthochaenus luetkenii
CGGGCTGTGGGGCATCAGGCAGGTCTGCAGGCAGCTGTTCCGGCGCATGGCCTGGTGCAGGTCCAGCCTGGCGATCAGCGGCTTGCCGATGTTGATGCTTTTGGTCCAGTGGACGGGGTCGTCGTCCATGGCAGTGAAGGTGCCCTGGAGGCACACGGTGAAGACCAGCTCCTCCTGTGGCATGTAAGGAGGAAGGAGAGGTTGAACGTGGAATGAGAGAAGAAATAATATCAATAATAAAAAACACAATGTTTTTGTTTTTATGGCCCAAATCAATGGATCGGTTTCACTTTTCTCAAATACTGGGATAGACGCAAAATAAGCGCAACAAAATGACTACACATGGGACACGCCTGAAAAGTAGCCTATCACCGTCCAGTTTTGGTGATCTTCATGTTAGAACTTAAATTGAAGGATTACATGGTCCTCTATGGGTTGATAAAGTTGTATTCGCCAAGGCTGTTTTCCTTGGTTCGTGAAAGGATGACATTTTGGAGATACGAGGCTTTCACCCGACAACAGTGGTACGCTTTAGCCTTCTGAGACAGTTGTTAGGGTTTTACCCTGAGCTTCTGTAGGGAGCTGAGTCTGGTGTAGAGACAGTGCTGTGGCAGGCTGCTGGACAGGAGGTAGATACCCGTGTCTTCTGGAGTCTCTCTGTTCATCTCTTTGGGATCCACGTCAAGGTCCTGGAGAAAGGAGAGTAAGCAGGTTCCTGTTGGATTCAACGAACTACCATTCATACTCAACTTGCAATCTACTGATAGCGAATAGGGGGGCAGCATTAGCCTAGAGACTAAAGAAGTGGGCTTACTGCAAGATAGCGGGTTTGAATCCCCCAACCGGCTGGGAAAAAGTGGGTGGGGAAAGGGTCACACTTCATTTGGATAGTCCATTGTTGATACTCAACTTCCTATCAAGTGACTATGCGTCACTAACATGTCTAGTGAGTTTCAAGTGATTCTATTGTGTGAAAAGTAGTCCAGAGATATTCAGTGTCTGGGTTAGTCTTCGGGTTGGGTTCAGGATTAAAAATGGGGTCAGGGTTTGGGTTCAGTGTCCGTGGTGACGCACCAAATAGGCAAGTGACACTGTTGAACATCTACTTTTTGTCACCTGACACTTGAGTATCAACAATCCAAATAAAGTGTTACCGGGGAAAGTAAATGGGAAACGGCCTCCCCACTCCAAACAACCATGGTTGAGGTGCCATTAATGATACTTTTCCTTCTCCAAATGAAACACAAAGAGGCTGACCTGTGAGAAGTCGGTGACGTGAGCCTGGCAGAAGGACATGTCCTCGGGTTTCTTAACGATGTGGGTGTAAATCACCAGAACGTTGGAGAACTCCGCAGCGAAGCCCAACTTGATCTGAGCACCGCAGTCAAAGTCCAGACACATACTCTCAGGGAGCTCTGGAATAACGAACACATTCCACATTAGTGTGTGAGCCTAGACGTTACAGAAGTGGGATGGAAAACCTGCCAGGGAAACTATTGTTGAGGTGCCCGTGAGCAAGGCACTTAATCCCCTGCAGACTTTATTTGCCAACCGTCCCGATTTTGCCAGGCGACTCCAGATGTTCATGCCCCATATCCCGGTGTTCTCCTGTGGTGTCATTTCTCCCGAACTTCAAAATCTGCTGATTTACATTTCTTACAAATAGTGACACCAAAAATATCAAGGCCCTGAACTATCACTGTTACGTTGCACCAAAAATATAGTTTCTGTGGTTACGTTATTAACTCAGGGACTGTGGGAGCCAAACGTTCGTATACCCTATAGAGTTTGAAGATCCCATTTCTGTACTATATTTTCATTAGTTTATAGATGAAAAGTCAACAGAATGCAGGAAATAAGGTCTCGGAGTCTTAACATTTTCTAGGGAAGGAGCCCCGGACGCCCCGCTTTGTTTTGAAAATGTCCCTATTTCTGGACTCTGAAGGTTGGCACGTATGCAGTAGATGCCTGTCATGTAATGTTTGCAGAGTGGTTATCAATGGTTCCAAGAGACCCGCCACCATGTTGGAAGAACGACAACAAAATCATCACGCGTAAAGTTATCTTCCTCCATGGCAAACCCTGGTGGTTCACTATGCTCGGTATTCTATAAGCGACTCTTTTTTCCTCTTTCACACACATTTGTAACACCCTTCTAGTCATGTTGCTGTTACTCTTCCAACATGCTGCTCAGTGGCCAACAGTAGAAGACTGGCTGCACTGGGCAGCTCCCATGTGTGCTGTAAATGAGTACTGCATGCTCAGTCAACCGTGTGCTCAGATCTCACCATGAGCCTTAGCCCACTGGCGGTTGTGTACTTGGGCAAGGTCAGGGCAATCGCCAGGTAGGATGGGATCGGTCAGAGCTCTCCTCTCTGACAGACTGCTGCGGATCTCCAGAGCCTGCTTCCCCTTGGTGGCGTCAAATTGACCCATGTCTGGACACAACACAAGATCGTTACAATTCACAAAACTCCGATATGCGAGTTGATTTTCATTGAGACCTAAGTCATGTTGGGTCCAACCAGCAACATCTGCTGACAAAAAACGACATTGTGACCAATGAGGGGCATTTTAATTTGGGAGCATCACAGTGTGTGGGTAAAGGTCATTTATACAACTTAAGCTAACATTAATAATATCAACATACCCTGTCTAAAACACTGGTATTTATATCCAGTAGCAAGTAAGTCCATTAGCAACCTCAAATTATGTCCTTCATGCCATTGCACACCATGACTTTGCACTGCCTTCCATGTTCCATCCTGCATTTACCAGTATACTTTGTTAGCCTACAAATTAGACATTTCAAATGCAATGCAAACTAGTTTATTTCCCCCTGCATATTAAACAGAAACAAACTAACACATTTTCTGCTGGAAACACTGCATCTGTAAAACAATTATATTTCATAACCAAAGTTTTTATATTATGATTTGTATTTTATTTGTAACATTCACAGTTAAAACATAGGCTGGATAATCTGTCCCTTCGATCTTTCTGATGGAAGTTCATTCATTTCATGTCGCAATGTAAGTGTTACTCGAGTTGGATTTATTCTACTTATGCATTTATTAGTATGCATAAACTAAACCAAATGTTGTCTTACCCTGGTTTTTGATAGTTATTTGTGATGCCATTAAATCATTTCATCACTGAATCAAAGCATTACAGATTAAATGTGAATTTGTGGCATAACAGGACATACAAAAGAAGAAAACAGATAAGCATATGACGCATTAACCTCCATCCACACCGTCTATTCAAAAAAGTATACGCTTTCTAATTTCCCCACAACCCCCATTACACAACAGAATCAAAACTCAAATTCTCTCACCTTATCATATATGATATTTCTATCATTTTCATCATTGTTTTTCTCACTACTACCTGTAGAATATCATATTATTATATACTGTAGTTCTGTTCCTCTCTTACCCTCAGCTACTCTGTCCAGTACCACGGTGATCTTCTCATCATCAAGCAGACGTTTCTTCAGAAACTTGACAAACACACCGTTGATGAACCCACTGGAGCTCAGCTCAAAGGCCTCGGCGTCTTGGCAACTTAACAGTGAAATAGAGAATACAATAGAAAACAGATACAAAGAATAGAAAAAAAACTAAAATACGTTTTTAACAATCAACCGCTCAAACTTACGTAGCATATCCAAAGACAATGTTGGCCGTAACCCTCAAGACAATGTTTGGAGTGGTGTCGTCATGAATATTCCTGAAATTGCACCCCCAAAAAAATAGAATAGTTTCAGATAAAGCATGTCAAAATAGATTACCTTTATACTCTCAAGGGTTCCTTGAAGCACTGTCACAATTCATGAATCCTTGATGAAGGGGTTCTCCAAGGATCCTCCTGGGGCTCTCCTATGGTTGTGATCTGAAGAAGCCCTAAAGGCTCCTCTAAGCCCTTTTAACTTTTCAGAGTGTACTTCTGAAAATTCATCAAAAATGTCATGATCATTCTAGGGTCACAGGAATATTGCCGCGGCACTGTGGCTCTGACCCTTACACTTTGGTAAGGGAAGCTTATTCCACCCTTGCATCCATTTTAAGTCACTCTGGATAACAGCGTCAGCTGTAGCGATATGCAGTTTACTCACCTCTTCCTGCACATGTCCAGCAGGAACACATTGAGGCCTGTCTCCTTCTCCTGCATCAGTTTAAGGATGCTCTGCACACACAGACAGTTGGCTGACCGGTATGGGTTTGGAGCGTCTACTGGCACCATGAAACTGTTGCCGTAGTTCTCATATCCATGGCCAGCATAGTACAGCAGACCTAGAAAGGGAAGTGTGTATTCCAATATCAATTTGGCAGCAAAAGACCAAAGACTTTGTACGTGCAAAGTCCAAGGCAGAAGGCAATCAACAGGTGCTCTTTGGACTGGATAATACAAGAACGTATTACAAAGGAAAGAGGATCCAGGGCAGTCTGTTGTGACAGCAAATATTAAAAGCCATTATTTTACATTGGCAATTTGAAACGTTAAAACTGAATGATGTCACTCTGGATAAGACTGTCAGCTAGATGCCTAAAATGTAATTTACGTAATGCTTAGGGATGTTAACATTTCGTTCACGCTGAACATAAATGGATCTACTGCTCAAAGTGACCATCCCAGGGTATCTGGCATGCCAACATACCATAGACTCCTTTGTGAAGCAGCAGCAGGAACTCATCGACAGCGTTTCTCATCTCTGACTCTGTGAGGTCCAACAGTGACACCACCTTGAAGTTTAGCTGGCGCAGGAGGTTGGTGAGATCATAGACATCCACCATGGGAGCTTTGAGCTGCGGGTGGTTCTGGTAGGACAGATTGCCAATCAGCAGCGCCACTTTGTCAGTCGCTGGGGTGGGATAGAGACATACTGTTGATCCATGGGAGGGAAATGATGTAAGACTGTTGGGTAGTGTAGTGATGATATCCAAGAGGGCAATCTTTCCTGCGATTACGGTACAAGGCACAGCCAAGTGAATTGGCCAACAACTACCTGCGGTATGATAGATGTTACAAGACGGCTAGAAGTTTCACATCTTCACAGAGATCCTCAGAGTCTCAGAGATAACAGTAGCACGGCAAAATTGGTATGTAGAGGAACATTAACCACAAATATAAGAAAGAAACAGTAGAGAACACTGTGATCAGATTTTGATCATTCACTACCAAACTCACATGAAGAAAGTCGTTATAAAGTACTTACCATAAAGTAGTTCTGGAATGCTATTTAGGAGGAATTGATTGGGACCTAAAAGTGTAAAGCCACAATGAAAACACTGTAGTACTGTCGAAGAAAAATGTCACGCGTTCAAGAGAGAGTATGTAAAAACACTCAATGAGTACAATGCTACTTACTTTCTCCGAGGGCATAAAAGTCATCTAGGGAGACAAAAATACAAAAATTATTACCAACATGTGTATTCACTGAGTGTTTATTTTCTGTGTTAGAAATATATTCTGTGTATAAGCTTCAAATTACTGGTAGATGAAAACTTAAGGTATGCCCTCTTTAAACGACCATTTCCATGCATTCAAACCAATGAAATCAATCAAATTCAAATCCATGCATGCAAAACCTGCAGATCAAACCCGTTGAGCATTCTGCTGGTTAGCGTTAGCAGAGATATGATTCTGGACCCACATGCAATTTAGTGCTACTGTTATTATTAACCTTGGCATGCAGAAAGATCTAACCATTGCCAGTATTATATTTGCACTCAAGATTTGAGCCAGGTATCGGGGCTTTCAACTCTACCTTCAGAGCACTCCGTTGCCCCTGAAACCTGGACAGATATCCTAGGTGCTTTCAGTCAAGAACAAAGGCAATTAGTCACTTAAGACATAATCACTGAATGAAAACAGTGGCACTGGGTTGAATGGAACCAGCGGCAATTTTAAAATATAGAAAATATATAAAAATAAGTGTGACATACCTATTGTAACGTCAACTTGGTTGGTCCACATTCCCTCACTGTTACAGCTGATCTCACAGCGATACTTCCCATGGTGATCGTGCATCACGCAGGGAATCTAAAATGCACAGACACATTCTATCAAGTCAGGCATGAAGATAGACCTTGTGTCCTCAAAGACACATTAGATTAGTAAACAGTGGTAGCCATGATAAAAATCCCATTTCGTGCATTTATCCTCCATCCATCCCACATTATTACTGCATTGTAAACGTTATACGGTATAAATTAATTAATTGGCACACAATAGAGGAAAACTCTAATGTCCCTCAACCAACTAGTTACCAGTCCCATGCCTTGTTACTTCTGACAACTGAAAAGAGAGCAACGTCTTTCCAAACTATTCCTCTTGGGGACGGAGCCACGGTGCAGCAAGTGGCTCAGCAAGCATGCTGTAAAAAAGTAGGACTTCTACAGCGGTGAAATCTGAGCACACACACAGCATCAACAACCGCCTGCTAACCACTGTGAATGCACTCTGCAACTACACTGGGTGATACATGCGGCAGGAAGTTCGCCTCCCCTCACCGTGAGCTTCCTCTTTGAGGCGTTAGGGATGGGGACTCCATTCCTATGCCACTGGTAGCGAGGGACGGGTCTTCCCACGGCCCCACACTCCAGCTGCAGGGTTTCCCCAACGAGCAGCCGCTGGGCCTGGGGTTGGACCACCAACTTCAGCCGACCCTCCGGGGAATGGTAGCTCTGCCCTGGTGGGGGGGAGGGGTGTCTTTAAATGCGAGTCGCAACTCAGGTGTCCCACACCTTTTCACTGATGAAATTCCAAAACTTTTCCATGACCAACCATATTTTCCTCCAACAGGGAGGTGTAGACGGTTTCGGAGCAAGCCACAGTTTTTTGTGACATTTGACAGTATAAAAAAACAAACGAAAAAACTCATTAAATTCACAAATAAAAACTTTTTTCTGAAACTTTTCTTCTTTTTTATAATTTTTCATAACTTCCCCAGGCCTGGAAAAAATGCCATTACTTTTCCAGGTTTTCCAGGAGCGTGGGTACCCGGTCTACTCCATCCAATTCAGATGTCATTGTATTTACTATGTATTGATGCGATACATCTCGTGTATATAGCACTTACCTAAAAGCAGAGTTTACTAAATGCTTTAGAAGAAGCACAACAATAGCAAGGAGGAGTAAAGTACAGAAAAAGGAGGTAAAGTTGGGAAACGCTTTCGGAAGAAAAGTGGTTCAAAGTACACAAACAGATCAAATAAATAACAACAAAACGTAGCCATTACAGCAGCGGAGGACAGAGCAATCATGGGTGAGACGTGATCGCTCACCGGAAGACGTGGCGACATCCAGGACGTCCACCTGAGCCCACTGGCTGAACTCAAAGGCGTCGCCGCAGTTCACCCTGCAGATGTAAAAGCCAGCATCCTTCAGATGGACAGGACTTATCACCAGGTCTGGAGAGAAGCTGTCGGGAACCTGGCGTTGGGAAAATGCAAATGACATTTACCAATACGCAAGGTGTGCGGCGATGGAACAACTTTCCCTCTATATTGGTTTGATGATTTTCAATATGAAATATTGGACAATATGGGACATCGGACAGTCATGCGGTCGACTGGCTACAGAATAAACTGTGTTTTCTTTGTGATGAACGCCTTTTCTCTTGAAATAATGATTCATTAATTCGTCTAGGCTTTTACCAACAATGAATCAAGTAAAATAGGGACAGCAGCTCACCTCTTCCTTAGTCTTGAACCACCGGTACTGCGCAGGAGATTTGCCCACAGCGTAGCAGCTAAGGCGCAGATTGTGGCCAGATACAAGAGCCACCGACTGGGGCTGGATGAGGATCTGAAGGCCTGTACGTTGGGGAGGCATTCACTGTGAATCCACACGTTGTCCCCCTTTCTCAGACGGATGTTACAGCGACTACACCCCCGGGCGCTAACAGCTTGTTCACCCAATGACTTAAGTTACCCGCTGTCCTTTAAAAAGTACTGTTCTTCGTTCATTCGTCCTTTGAAGGCAGCGATGTGTCCCAGAGTGTGTCGGGTCACCCTGCCTGTAAGAGCTGCTAACCCTAAAAGAACGTCATTAGCCTGGTTTTCAATGGAGAGCTTTAGTGTCCCATCGGTCTAAGTGCTGTTCACTATCACACTACGGCCAAATGCCTTTTAGTCGGTCATGAATTCCCCTTTGAGGAAACGAATGCGAAGCAAAGTTACAAAGGTCAACCTGGTAATATATGTGTTTGTGTAGTGTGGTGCATGGTGTGATGTACTATGTATATGATGCATGCAATGTATACTTGTATGGGGGCGGCAGTAGCTCAGGAGGTAGAGTTCCAGCCCCGCAACTGCAGGGTCGGCGGTTCGAGTCCAGCTCCTCCCGGGAACAATCTGTCGTAGTGTCCTTGAGCAAGACACCTAACCCCGAATTGCTCCCGTTGAGCAGGTTGGTACCTTGCATGGCTGCCTCCGCCAACGGTATGACATGTAGGTCGCTTAATGTAATGTGTAAGACGCTTTGGATAAAAGCGTCTGCTAAATGCTGTAATGTAATGTAATGTGACAACATAGCAACCAACAACAGGGCTGGATCAGCGGGGGGGTTTTACCGTTACCTGGTGGTTTCAGGCACTGCAGGGCCTCCGAGTTGCCCAGAGTGCGGAGGTAGTCGAGCAGGTGGCTCGTGGTGCATCCTCGCTCTCCCATGAGCCTCAGCAGCATGCGGCTGGGGCTGCCGTCCAGCTGCAGCACCTTCAGGGAGCACATCTCCATCTCATCGGAACTGGCAGGACAACAAGCAGCAGGGTCACTTGAGGCTGGAGTGGAACCAGCAGCCTCAAAATTAAAGACTTATTTCAGGTAGTATGGTGACAAACGTGGCCGGCACGGTGGATCAGTGGTTAGCACACTGTCGCCTCGCAGCAAGAAGGCCGTGGGTTCGAGAATCCCCGCCCCGGTCCTTTCTGTGTGGAGTTTGCGTGTTCATAGTATATGATGTACACATAGTATGTATATAATGATGTAGTATGTATCTATATCAATGGTATGGGAGTCGCTTTGGATAAAAGCGTCTTGTTAAATGCTGTAATGTAAAAGTAAGAATAAATATGAGTTAATTAATAAAGTTCTCACTGGAATCACTCTTATGGCAAATAAATATATCAGGCCTAATCCTACATTTCATTTCTGAAAGATACTACTATATGAAATTCACTGTAAAACGTCCCTATTGGACCGTCACAGGAACACGTGACACCAAGTCCTACCTGACTCTCAACCGTCTGTCATTGCCGACTATCTCTCCGAGTTTGCGCCATCCGTTGTGGCTGGTGTTGTCCAACACGTCACACAGCTTCCGCCACACGGGCTCCTTCAGACAGCTGATGTTGGTGGATCGGTCCGGGGAGTCCGACATATCGGCGAGGCGTTGTCATCGATACCTGCGCGGGTCGGACTTCTGGATCGATCGACACAACTAGAATAAGATCACCCGCACACTTCACAACAACTCGCCGACACCACTTCCTGGAAGGAGCAACTCGGCGATATTACAGACACGCCCACGGTTTCTTGGCAGTGTCGGTACCGAAGATCGTCTATGTTTAGGAAGAGCCACTAATGTATGAAAAAAATTGTGTTTTTTTTTGGTTCCTTCTTCTTGAATTGTGGCGTGACGACACATAGCGGAAGTTAAAGGTTCCCAACCCGTTCACTGCGCAGCAAATAAGAGATCTGTGGAAAAGGAGTTTCTCAAAGTGCTGTTAGCAAACAAAGCCCACTAGACCCACTAACATCACCACTACCACACTAAGCAGTACACTGTCTGCTCTCACCGAGAAGTAAAGATCTCGGACTGAATGTGGGACACTCGAAAACGGGATCACGCAGAAGTGAGCCCTCTTGCGTCGCCTGTCAATCCTCTGGCTGTACTCGGGCGGGTACGTCATCTACTTGCGTCACGACCACAGGCCCTCTCTCTCTCTCTCTCTCTCTCTCTCTCTCTCTCTCTCTCTCTCTCTCTCTCACAGTCTCTCAGCATCAGTAGCCTACTTATCTCTTGTCAACACGCATCATCTAGGCTTCAATTGATGTCGTTTCATTATGCAGCTCTGTAATTAAATTGCCGGAATTTAGGAATTTAACAGAAGGGTCCACATCCGCCCTGCCTGGGTGAGAGAGGTGAGTTTTACTGCATACTTTAAAAAATATATATTTTAGTTGAGTTTAAAACTGTTATTTTTCTTGCAACAATTACAACTGTCTGTCAAACCATATGAACTGAGTTAGTAGGTAGACAGAACTAACAGAAGCTGATGATATTGGTATGTCGGCTATGTGGCCTCAGCGTGACCCCACTTCTTCATGATATGGTGACAAAATAAAAACAGTGGACAGATAATCCTAAATGAATCAGTGCTGTCGTCTCCAGTAAACGATAGACTAGGAGCCGGTCCAGGTAGCTTCCCCAAACCTTGTTGGCAGCTGACACAGGTCTCATAAATCGGCCAAGTGCTCGCTCAAAACGAATGAATCGTCTTGCAGTAACGTCACACAGTTCTACCCTCAGACAGCAACACATGAGCTTGACATTACAACGGAGCGTGTTGTTGTTCCTTCTCTCCGGACGGCTGACGTCTGGAACACCAACATGCGTGTTCATGTTTCAAATGTCATCCGTCTGGAAATTCAGTCTAGTCTGCACATGCTCTAGGTTAGTGTCCTCTACTTTCTGGGTCAGTGGGTCGGTGTGAAGATCAGTTCCCAAGTATGAGGAAGTAAATAAACAGTCTAAAGTCCAATACTATTCCTCACCTTTGATCTGTCTTTGTTAACTTGTAACCCTCACGTCTTTTTGGGGGGGTTTGTGACGGGTAATGTGTGTTGTTTGACATACGCACACGTAAACATATTTCTTTAATTGTATGTCATTGTATGTCAAGTTTCATCAGCGTGATATCTGCAAAAGGCCCGTATGTGTATAACTTGTGCAAACAATTATTGGTCGCGGCAGTTGTTTTCCCTGCATATCGCTTGTTTCGGGTAAAAACACGCCATGCAGCCAACGCACGCGTTCATATCACCTCGTTAACCACAAGCTGGTGATGTCACTTCCTTTTTCAGATCACAGGGTCAGCTTGTGCCAGGATGAGGAGAGGCGCCGGTGCGGCACTACTGCTCTTGGCGCTGCTCTCTGAGTGCAAGGGTGAGTTGAAGGGGTTTGAAGAAGATGACAGTATTATCTTTGGTTAATTCATAAAGCTGTTGTTTATGTGTCTTACCATGCTATGGTTTCTCTTTTTTGAATGGTATTCGTGTTAAACTGGGATGGTACTGGTTCTGAGGCTTTGTTACATGTGTTGCCAGGCGTGTCTCCGCCGGGGAAACCGGTCCTCATCAACTGTAGATCCCCTGAGAAGGAGACGTTTACCTGCTGGTGGGAGCCGGGCTCCGACGGGGGGCTGCCGACCACGCACCGCCTCTACTACCAGAGAGAAGAGTCAGTCCACGTAAACAGAGAACAAAGTAGCATTTCCCTTGCTGAACCAGTTGAGAGGTTTCTGATAAGTCATCGCCCAAACACAACTCTTAAATCAAACCGAACTGTCAGTGGAAGGTTGTGGACGGCAGAGTGGAAAACCACCAGCTCCCTCGTTCGCACACTTGTGCTCAGTCAGATGAGCACAAGTCTTTGTTGCTGAGCAGGTAACCCTGCGCACTTCAGCCACTCACCCCGCGTGACCCGCCCTCTGCCCGTCCCAGGGCTTTACTGGTCACGGTTGGGGTTCGACCGACAAGGGTTTTTTCATGCCAAAGAATCAAAAGGATTCAGCGATTGAGAATGTTTTTCCTGTCTGGGTGGAAAAGCCTCCGAAGCAGCATTTATTCCCCCATCTATATCAATGGTACACAAAACTCTTAGGCCTTTAAATGGTCAAGAAAGAAAATGTGTAAAATAAAAAATATAATTGCAAACTGATTAGATGCAGGCTGTGGTCAGGGAGGAGCCTCCACGCTAGTCACATACTAGTTGCTTGCATATATTTACTGCCCACCAGCGCTGGCAGTTTTACAATGCTGACCTTGTTGTATACATGTACACGCGTAAGCAAATGCCCTGGGCAGCGTTCACCCGTATCGGTGTCAGTAAAGGTCTTGTTTTGTCTACGTGCAGCTTGGAGGGAACGTACGAGTGTCCAGATTACCAGTCAGCAGGGAGGAACTCCTGTTTTTTCAACAGGAGCCAGACCTCCATCTGGGTCAACTACATCCTGACGGTGGTGGCCTCCAACGCCCTGGGGAACGCCACGTCCGACCCCCTAGATTTGGACGTCATGTATATTGGTACGTTTCTTATAGGGTCTTCGTAAAAACACCTCTCCTGTGTTTGGCCCTCACATAGAAATCTGCAATGCCTCTGCAATACGCGCCACTGTAGGTGTTGAAAAACAGATAGGAGGCTGGAAAGCTTCTTAGATGTTAAAGATGGTATGGCTGGGTATTGTAGTCATGAGGGAAAATAGATCCAGTGCACTCCAACATAGGTTAAAAAGCCTTTATTCTATTTGGCTATTCATTATGAAAAGTTTCAAACCGGTGTCCCACATGCTTCAGCTTCATGGTCTTCTTCAGGGTAAGGAAGCGCACAGAGAAGAAATGATCTCACATTATGCCCTCTTGAAAAGCGAAATGAAGCCGACAGTTTTAAAACTTTTGATAGTGAATAGTCAAATAATGTAAAGGCTTTTTAGCCTCTTTTGAACTGCCATCTCATTTTCCTCTACAATGTAGGTCATTTGACCACAAAAATGTACGTCTTTTTAATGTTTTTTGGTTTTGTTACTTGACTTAAATAATTGAAGGACACCAGGTGTCTGTGTAGAATTCAGCTTTTTCCTCAAAGTTACATTAAAGGTATAGTGTAAATTAGAGATGTTCCGATACTATTTTTTCCTTCCCGATACCTGAACCTGCATATCGTCCGATACCAGTGCGTTAAAAAAACAAAAAAACATATACCAGTATGTATATATATATATTTTTTTTTTACATCTGTATACTACTAACCCTGTATGGATGTGATATGATCGCTATCATTGTTGTATGGCCTTTGCTCAGGTTAAACCCTTTGTAAAACGTGAACAAATACATACAGAGAATGAAGGACATAGAACTTTCTTTTATTATTTAGTTTGTCATAACTGAAAAAGAACATAAATAAATAATTCTACGAATAAATAACAATTCCTTTAAAAAATTGTTAAACTGCATGTTGAAATAGTACAGTAACAATATAAAACAGTAGTGAAACAGCAACTTAAAAACTAAACATTCAAAATAAACAAGAATTACAATCACAGTGTAAAACGGGCAGCAGCTACACAGTAAACAATAAGTTCAAACAAGTTGGCGACACATTGGAGTAGCAACTTATTGCTCACAATCTCGAGAACATTGGCAGGTTCTTGGCAACACTAGTGCCACACCTCTAAACTAAAGCCTTGCATACTGTGTCCAGTGGAAAATGTTGCCAAATTGCTGACATTTAGCTAGCTCTGACTAACTCTCCGCTAGCGCAGTGTAGCGTAAATGATCTATCATCACGTGATAACTGACGTAATATCGGCTCGGTGCATAGACTTGCGTACTCACCGATACTCGATCCAGCGTTTTAGGCAGTATCGGAGGCGTTTCCAATACTGGTATCGGTATCGGAACAGTGTAAAGTGTAGTGTAAATAAAAAAAATCTATTTTGACATTAACCATTAGTTTGTTTTGCCCGAGCTTCATATTTTTATGCTAATATTATCTGTGAAAGGCTAATATATCGACTGATAATATTGGTGTACTGAAATATCATTCACACCCTGATGGATATCTGATAGGAGAAGGCAACTCAGCTCAACAGTGTGATGTTGTGTGTGTGACAGACTTTTTGAGTTTTGAGTTACCAGATTCATCATTCTGAGTATCTGGAACTTCACCAAGCAGAAACATATCGGTATTGATTCAGTGGATGATTGATACTGTGGTTTTAATAGGCACGTGCCACCATCGTCAATTGAGTCAAGACTGGAAATGTACCGAGGCACGAATGAAAACCTGAAGAGAATGAGGAGGAACTGGTTTGCACAACTTGTCGACAGTCTCAGATCAAATGTCACATCTTTCGTGTGGTTACAGGCAGCGGTGCGCGTGGCTCACTTGACGCATGGTATTCCTACATGTTGTGTTGTATTCCCAATGCATTGTGGATCAGTGTCTTGAAATCTGTCACTGTATGTTTCAGCCCACAGACCCCCACTGCATAACATTTGGCTTTTTGTGCTTCGATTTGATTTAGTAGTGTTGCACAGGGTGTCTACACTCTGTGGCGTGATACAAACGGGGAGACTTGTGATCAAACTAGTCAAATACATCTCTTCTCATTGAGAAATATCATTAAAAGAAATTGGTGAAATTAAACTATAATCCCCCCTCAAATTCCACATGGGTGTCCCAGGACCCCACTTCAGGAACCACTGTGCAGGAAGAGACCGACCGTCCTATAAGATGGTAGTGTGGATGCACTCTACATATCTTGTTCTGCTGTCTGTGCTCGACACAGTGCAGCCCAGCGCTCCTGAGAATGTGACGGTGCTTGTGGAGGAGAGAGGGGGAAGTGTACAACTCCTGGTCAGATGGGAGCCCCCCCACGACACAGACACCCAGTCTGGCTGGGTCACCCTCATCTACCAGCTACGCGTCAGGCGAGAGAACGACGGCCAGTGGGAGGCGAGTGAAATGCAAAGAATGTTGAATTGTTGGAATAGTTTTGAAATCATCTACACATCAACAGTATCTACCAGACCAGGGTCAAATAGTAGTTACAGATCCTTTTTTCTTTTCTTTATCCTCTTTTGGTTCCAAAACAAAACACTCATTGTAGTCCATGTGTGCCAGGACAGGACAGGACAGTACAGTACAGTACAGTACAGTACAGTGAGTGTAAGAGAATGTGAAAGTGAATTTGTTATACTTCAGTGTGATTGACCACTTAGCCGATGCTATCTGACCTGTTCCAGTGCGGTAAACCCACAGAGTGTAGAAAATAATGGATTAAGTGACTTTCTTTGACTTTCTACTGGCCAGAGTTTGCACAGGGTGGAGCAGATTGAGCCTGCAGGGAAATTGACATGGTCATTAAGCACGGCCGCATGTAGCCGGGAGCCGGTGTAGGTGCCAAGAACAGGATTATGCAAACACGCCCCCTTACATGCATTACAATTCATGCAAATATCTTCCTAATGGCACAGTTAAAATCACCCTATGGGGAGAGATTAGAAGAAATGTAATTAGCTATTACGTTTTGCAGAAGAAGAAAAAATACTGACTGTATAGAAGATGGATCTTGGTCCCATTGACATATATTGAGGAAGTTTCAAGTAGTTCTGCAGCCAGCCAGTAGACGGCAAGATATAAAGAAGAAAAAACAACACTATTTGACCCCCAAGTCTTATCTTGGCATAGGTAATAATGGACGAGGTGAATGTTAGCGTGATGTTTTCTCTGTAGGAGTATACGTCCGGTAAACAGACCCATTTCAGGATCTTCAGCCTCCATCCTGGGGAGGTTTGCCTGGTGCAGGTGCGCTGTAAACTAGACCACGGCTACTGGAGCGAGTGGAGCGACGCCAACTACAGGAAAGTCCCTATCTGTAAGGCTCTACGGTTCTTTACTCCATCTTTGTCTTTACAGCAAGGCAGCGACTGTTATATTTCCTTGTAATAATGATTGAAAAATGTGTTGTTAGATAATCCGAAGGAGAGGCCCTTTTGGATTTTGGTTTCCATCTTCTCTGCGTTTGCACTTATTGCAGTGATGTGTATCTTGATCATGAAGAGGAAATGGTATGTATCTCCTGCATAAAAGATATCTAACACTAATGTTACTTAAAAGTCAAGATGACAAGGACAATCTGACTCATTCGTTTTTCCCCCCAGTCTGAAGCAGTGTCTTCTGCCCCCTGTTCCTGGCCCAAAGATAAGAGGCTTTGACCTTCAACTTCTCAAGGTAACATTGTGTACCATTTCCTACATGTCAAAAATGCATTTTGCCCTGATAACAATGGTGAGGTCTTCCTCTACTTTTCCAGAGCGGGCGCTCTGACGACATTGTCAGTGCCCTGATCACGAACCAGGTCTTTCCTCCTGTGGTGGCCTGGAAGGACCAGATGGAGGAGTACCTAGTTGTGTTCGACGGTGACGACGGCCCCCTGCCGGGTTCTCAGAAGACTCAAGAAAGGAGGAAAGGCTCCATCATTCTCAATGGCTTCCACCTACACCCTGAGGCCCATTGTAAGGAGCCAACCCTTAGCCAGAA
>OMOT01001538.1:8076-20685 GCA_900312575.1 Acanthochaenus luetkenii
TAAAAGCCATTGTCTCAAACAGTTACACACACACACACAGAGATCACAATATGTATTACCTTGACACAAAACCCATCATGCAGGCCATGCTCAAAGTCTGAGAGGCAGAGAGGAGAGAATACCACTCTTAGGCCGGGTGAACAAGGAAAAAGAGAACCGTGTAGGAAAAAAGGGATGTAACTCGTTTTATTTTATTAGAATTTCACGTTGAAAATACTCACAAAGACAGTCAACAGAATCAGGTTCCAGGGAAACTGCCTCCTGTTTAGGTGTGAGGGGGGAGACAGAACACCCGGAGTTTAGAAATGTGCCCTGAACACTGTAGTTGATCTTGAACCACTGCCTAACCACCAAGACGGTCACCACCTGAATCCACAAAATGACAACGACACATTTCCTACTGTGTTGTTGTTCATATGGCGAGGAAACATTACCTCAGATCTCCGCAGCAGGACAATGCAATGTAGGTGGCAAAGAACGTGAGACTGTCAGAAAGGGGAGAAGAAGGATACGCGACGTTAACAATAGCACTGTTGAAGTCTGACGGCACAATACGGGTTATAGGTGTGGTTTCACTTACTACGAGGCCATATACAAGCCAGGGTGAGTCTGTATGAAAAACCTCACGGGTTCACTGGAGAGACAGGAAATGAACGTTACTGTCGTAGGATTAAAAATGCATATTCTTCTTTTTGGGGGTGATTATTAATTATTGCATCCGAATACGCTCTAGCAGAAGAGCAGTTACCAAAACGTGAAGAGAGCAACAATTGCCACAGTCGCAAACAGCTGGGTCATGAGGATGGCGTAGACCTGGAATGGGACACACAGCACATTTTAGGGTCACTCTCATACGGCTTTCAGTGAATCTGTTCACGCCTGCATCCCGTTCGGTACCTTCCTGATGAAGATCCGCCTGACCGCCTTGTCATCCCAGGAGAACTGGGCCTGCATCTCCTCGTAGCCTGAGGAAAGAGGCAGGAAGGAGATGTTTGAGGGTTCGTCGATGTAGAGACTGAGGATACATTGTACATGGTTGCCTGTGGTGACGCTGCGGCATTTCATACTTTAACTTGCTGTGCCGGGTTGACCCTTATAATAATACAGTATGCGCATATGTACTATGTTTTTGTTTTGACATAAAGTGCAGGTATTTCACAACTTCATGTTTACTTGTGTTGTTGACATGACCAAGTAATGAGGTTTATCGTTTTAGCATTAATCTTTGTATGTTTTATGCTCTGAACACGTTAAACACTGAAGTTACTGAGTAATCTACCTTTGAATCCCATTCCAGCTATTGCTTTGTGTGTTGCTGTGCAAGGTACGTTTTGAGCCAGCTGTCATGACGCAGATTACAATCTTACAATTACTCACAAACCCAAATACATCAACTCACTTACAATGTGACAGACCAACATAAATGGCATATTATACAGAAGATAACATAAATCCCTTCACCAGAAGCTCAATATAAAACCTATAAGACCTATGATGGTAAATACTGAGGCAATAGGAGAGAAGTCTCTGCCCATGATGTTAATTACTACTTAATTACATGTTACTTGCACTCGTGTAAGATGAGGTAAAAACACATCATGTTTACATAATGGGATTAGAGAAATAATTTTGCGCTATAGTAATATGCAGAGATGTAGTGGAGGGTAAACCACCTTCACTCAGTTGACACACCTTTTTATTTGCTGCATAGTTTACCCTCCTTTTTAGGCTGACATAAATCTTTATGACAGAAATGCATAGTCAACATCCTATATGAAGAAAAGCACACAAATGAATGCTTTGCTGAAAATATCACTTTCATCACACTGGAGGTTGTGTGATGATCAATGACTGGAGGTTGTAGCTTACCCAGCTTTTTATTTACCACTACAACACTGCTAAAGCCAATCAAAAGGTGGGATACCTTATAAATGGGTATGTGACGCTAAATCACTACTTTTGAGTTTAAACAACTTCAAAATGTATCAAGATGTTTCACTTTGGCAGCATAACTTTTTGCAGTGAACGTCAAAATATACTTCTTACCCACGCAGACCAAAAATGTGGGTTTACTTCTTTTATATCTGTGCCTTTGTTGTTTGTTTCCAATCTGTCTATATTGAGTGTTGGTATTTTATTGGATTTTTTCCCCGGTACATGGACTCATAGAAGCGTATAGTTTGGGGGTAGAAATGGAAGACAGACGAAACAGGCATGAACGCTTGTATCTGTGCATCTACAGCTGATAATAATATCATATTTGTTGTTACCTGCAGTCGCCTCCTGGTAGCTGGGTGGGTACTCATTGTCAGCCTTGCTTGTAGCGCTCACCTGATGGCATGATGTCACGACCATTTTTAATCAGTTGTTGCAATAAGTAGCTTTCTTTACAGCCCCTATACACTGTAATACAAATATTCGTATCGCTCTCGTACAGATGAAGCTATATCAACTCTCCTTTTTACCTATTATACTCAGTTGTCAAAGTATGTGGAGACGCAGCGCATGTTGCGTAACATACGTCTCCGTTGTTTCATTCGTTCAAAGGATTAGGATGCCTTTGATGGGCCTCCATCTTTAGGGAGCCAGCACAGATGAAGACTGTGGTTGATGCACAGAATAGAGCGACGAGCACTAGATGAAGCTCTTCCACAACCATCAACAAACAAAACACTTTATTTTTCTATTCGTACGTCATTCATCTGGCTGATGAGGGCCGACTGTACTGAGAGACATTAAATAAAAAGAGCTGGGCCATCCGACAACAAAAGAGCACAATCTGGCCAAAGTCTGCTTCCACCACTGTACACCAGCATGATGAACCAATCGGTGCTCACTTCATTTCGCAGCTGTAATGTGGTAATGGTAATCAGGTAGGAAATGTGGACTCATACCTTTCCCTTTGTCATGCTGTTTCCCTTTGCGCTGCTTTGTGTTGCTGATTGTTCGGGAAGTCACCGGTGAGACGTCTTTCTATCTCAGACGTCTTAAGTGCAAAATGTGACAGTTCTCAGCTCCTCTTCCTGCGCCGTTGCTCTTTCTCGGTGGGTTTTGTGTAGTCCAGAGCACTGTTAGTTACGCAGTGAGGGGCTGAATGTGTCTCCACTGTGAGGATTACACTGAGGCTTTATAGGGCTTCGTGTGGTTAATCTCTCTCTAACCCTGATCCCACCCCACTCCTATCCTCTGCCTATCGAGGTCACTCCGGCAGCGTCCAGGTAGGCCCAAGCGCTGCGAGGAGGCCGGAGCGCACCACTGCTGCCTCTCAACAGGGGTGTCGTTTATGTCTCTGTGCTGGCACAAGCTTTTTCCAGGACAGTTAACCAACCTACAGCGCTCGCTCGCTAGATCCACAGGACTTACATATCCGAATTGCATATGCATTGGCCCCACATTACAGGAGGGAGGAAGTGGGAACAACAAGAATATACGTCGCCATCAAGACTGCTTATGACTTGTGACTAGCAAAACTGCTTACTTCTTGTTGTCTGCTTGACTTATCGTGGAGTTTAGCCTCTTGCACATGCAGCCACGTGTCTGAATGGAACGAAACACGAAAGCTACGTTGGGAGAGCGGCGTGCATCCCTTCGTTTCTGTGACACAGAGCTCAAGTGTTCCTTGCAATACCTTTGGTAACAGAACAGATCCGACCAAATGATGACATCATGTGTTTTTGTGTAAGAGGCGGGTTTAGTAACAGACACACACGACTAATGAGATGGAGGTTAAGGACATTATGGGCCAGAGATGACCTTTACAGAGTCATAATGAGATTGACCAGCGAGCCCCCACCCATGATCTGCTTCTGCTGCTGTTCCTTTGAATGTGACATAGTCTGTTTTAACCAGCACACAGTTGCAAACCCCACCAAAATGACACGGTGCAGTGAAGAAACGAGAACAGATTTGATATACAGCATAACCTGATCTCTTGCCACGTCCATTATGGTCCTTGGTGTCTTTTTTGTAACAGGCTGCAAGAATATCCCTTTACTCTTGTGTGTTTTCTGAAAATAAAGTTCAAAAGTCAGGAAACGAATAGGGAAACCGCTGAACACATTAAGACGTTGTTAGCGCGCATCCACTGTTATCTCACATGAGCAGAAATAAATCATCTGTGACGTCATCATTGTAATTGACAACCACTCAAAATTCACTTGGAAAGTATGTTACATTACCCGGGGTGATTTCCTGGAGATCAGGGTACATGTTCTGCTTTCAATCTTGGAACAGTACTATATTATGAAGTTTACCTGGATATAAATCCTGCATTCTAGAAAAACACGTGTCCCATTCATTCATTCATTCATTGTAACTGGAGCAGCTCCAGGCTGTACATCAGTATGGGGTAAGTACCCTGCACTTTGCTTCCATGAGGCACGGGACATTTCTTTGATAGCGCACAAGCCACACACACTGCTGCAGTCCCAAGATAGCCTTGTGATTCAAGAGATGCAGACATGTACAACAAAAGATTGCGCATTTGTATTTTCGTTGTTGCTCCGTGGTATTTGACTGTTCCACTGGAAGTGCTTACCAAATCTGGTCAAACCAAATTCAAACGTGATATCATCGTCTTTCATGTTAAGTTACAGATGCATCTAATCTAATCATGTTTAGTTATATAGCCCTTTATCACATGGATGTCTCAAAGGGCTTTACAGATTCATAAAACAACTCAACAACAAACCCCTCTCTGTAATATCATTACCTCTTTACATATTCACCGGTCTGGAAAATAGCTTTTTTAGAACTGTCTATTAGGATGATAATACTATCATATAATAGACTTGTTTTATTATTGGGTTATGGATCAAAAATGATATAGCACACTAATGTCAGAAAAATGTATTATGCTACATCCGTGAATTCACTTTTTGGACTGTTTATATACATGTTATGGTGGACAGCAATACAGTATAGGCCTGTCTCATGTAAATGCTGTTGATTTACATGTTCAAATGTAAAGGGAGAGGATCATTCCACAAAGTCTTTCCTCCTCCCTCCTGCACTGAAACGATGGCCACATCCCCGTGGTTACCGCAAAGATGCTGACTCGTGAATTAAGTCCCTCTATCATTACATTCATCTATGTTGTCTAGTCAGCACAATGGACACTGAGTACTATGTTTAGCAGAACTGACATTTGGCTGAGTGATGCTCCCTGTGTCTAATCAAAAGTAAACGTTCAAAAGCTGTTCCTGCCTTGTCTGCTATTATCGTCCTGTCCACTAGGTGGTGTGTGAAGACCTTCACAGCAGCCACAAAAATGGTTCACTCTTCACAAAGTCCAAGCTCAACTAGGGAATAGATCATTAGAATAGACTTGCACTATCAACGGGTCTTTTCTCATCCAGCCTTAAGAATACAGTTAGTTATAAAGGAAGGCTGTCTTCATCAAGGCACCTACAGGCCAATGCTTAGGAACAGACGATATTATCTATTTTATTCTATTTATAAATAAAGAGATAACCACCTCACGTGGAGGCAATTTATGGCTTTTGTCCAACTCCTGAATTAAAACAATATCTCAGAGTTGGAGAAGTGGTTCCTGATAATAAACGTGAAAAGCATCTTGTATCAGGTCGTATCTTCACTTCGGTCCAGTTGAAAACAAATAAGGCTGAATACTCGGCTCGTCACATGGAGAAGTCTGAAGGCCACAGTCTTTGTTTATTCCACCAATCTGTCTCCCCCAAGCCTCCGAGTGACTACTGTCTGAGAGATAGCAACGGTGAGCCATAATAACACACACATCCAAAGACATGTAGATATGTTCTAACACAGATTTAATGACTATCACCTCAATATCATACACGTATCTCTCACAAGTCACCTTTGATGATCATCTCTATGGGCTTGTTTAAGATGTAAGTCTGGCTTCTTCTCATGCTGTGTGTCCTAACTATCCACCTCCAGAGCTTTTGCATGCCCAGGTTCATTCACTTCCCCAACAGAACACCTATCTTGTCAAAGTCATATTTGCCTACGTCTCCAAAACAGAATCCGCCCCAGTTTGCAGTCTCCCTGTGGCTCGTTGTCGTCTCTGCAATAAGTCACTGTGGATTCGTGGTGAAGAGCACCACTTAGTATTTCTTGAAGTGCGGTACCTTTGAAATTACATTTACTTGTTACTACACATTGTTAGTGATCAAGTCCCTAATGGCGCTCAAGACCTGGAGCATGATTGGCTGATTGCTTCTGTTGCTAGGCTACGGCTCCAAGGTATGCCTTTGGAATTGCGGATAGTCACTTTAAGCAAGGAAATGAAACAAGAGAAAAATGCTGTATAATGTTGTTTAATAATGGTACTCTATGGTATGCCATAAAACATTTACAAAATATTCACAAGATGATGCAATCAATTGACAATACATTTCAATTATATAGTTTCAAATAAAAAGTTTATACTTTGAGCAATGGTTCAAATGCTGCTTTCTTTTTGCAGTCAGTAGAACATTCTACTATGTGTTGTCAATGATGTTGACTTCATACAGTAATCCAATGCTAACTTCATTTACACATCCAAGAATCTGCTAACAGAACCAAGCATGAAGGTTATATACAACATTTACAACAGAACACCATAACCCATCAAACATGGTCTAAAATGACCAATAATTTCTCCCTGATTAATGCATACAAATACAGTGCATCTTACTCTCGGTTCTTACAAATGTATACATTTCTCAACAATCCCAAATGGGCGATTTTCATAAAGATTTCCAACACGATGACATATTGTGAAAATAGCACAGATCATTTCAACAGTGCATATGCAAACTGTCCCCTTAATTGTGTTAGACATTTCTATTGCTATATTATATATTGATTTCAGAGGCTTCTTAATGCATGGAAAGTGCTTTTTCTTTTTTTTCTAGCATGAATGTATAGTAAGATATTGTTGGTGAATGGGCGTATATTCCCTTTTCTCGGGGCAAGAGAATGTGCTTCCTTCTTGTTAGTTGTGTGACTGTGTGTGTGCTGGGATAGAAGGACGAAGCTGGGTGAGGAATGAGAGAGGAGCAACAGGCTCTCTCTCTTTTTTTGGTCTTCAGATCGGTCTCTTGTCACTGACAATCACTCGGGGGGGGGAGAGGTGATAATTTAGCACTGAAAGTGGTTTGATGCCGATTCACAGAAAACAAGGGAGAACACAGTCTTTGTTGGGTTTTTTTTTGTGTGTGTCGTTTTTTTAAGCGTTTTCAGCAGTCCTGGAAGCAATTGGAGGGAACTGTTCACGAGTTCCTACTAGTTCAGGAGCCTCCATCCCCTGCTGTGCCAACGCCATCCACTGATATTTTTTCTCAGTCCACTCAATCGTGGCGTCAGCCTTGGCGCAGATCCCACAACAACTATCCATTATGCAGAGGCCAGTGACTGTGGCAGGCTGGGCTTGTGTGAGGAGCGGGGAGGTTCCCCAAAGCAGGTGCCTCAGTAAGCTGTGGCTCTCCAGGATGGCCCTCGGAGCTCATGGGTCTATGCGGAAGGCCAGCAGCTTGTCAGAGTGCTGGTTGTTCAGGGTGCGCAGGTCAGGCAGGCGCAGCAGCAACTTGGGAAAGAGGGTGCTGTCGTCAGGATGGCGACGGGTGATGAGAGAGCGCAAAGCTTTTATCAGATTCTCCTGCAATTGCTCCACTGCTCCGACCTCCACTATACCAGAGCGGTCTGAGAAAGAGAGAGACAGAGGAGAGATAGGGGTTAGACATGATGGAGTGTGTGTTTGTGTCTGTGTGTGTCTGTGTGTGTGTGTGTGTCTGTGTGTGTTTGTGTGTCTTACCAGCAGACACCAGCACGACAGCCATGAAAAGGGCCATCTCATCTGGCTCCAGACTCAAAGATCCTAGCTTCTCACTGAAGTCAAACATGGCGTCCAGTAAGGAGCCCATGCCAAGAGCCCTCAATGATGCCAGCGAGTACGTCTGCCCGTTGAGGAAGGTCACAGTCCTCTCCTTGGGGTCAAACAGTGAGCAGAACCTCACCATCAGAACCTAGGGACGGAACCAGACCAGGTGAGCATCGGACAAGTCCACAGGGGTGGAGAGAAGAAGCCAATCAGTCCAACATTTCTAGTTCGACCCACAGATTCTAGGTTTGATTGGATGTACCTGGAAAGTGCCGGACTTGAGCAGCATGACCTGATCATGCTGGCTAAGACTCTGGAATCCTGGGATACTCTTGGCAAACTCCACCACTTCTTTGACGGCGGGGGTGAAGCACTGGGAGAAAGACTCCCACACCTCCTGACTGGAGCGACTGGCTGGAGCCACAGGACAGGCATTCAGTGGACATGCCTGGGAGACGGAGAGAAGAAGGAAGAGAGGAAAGGAAACTTTAGGGATCTTATTCTGAAGTCATTGTTGTACATGTCCCTAAGCCCCAGGCGGGTACGTCACTCTAGGTTTAGGATTTAGGATGTTTCAGCTACAACCTCCTTGACCACAACACTTCACCTGTACATGTATTCATACTGTGCACTGACCGCTAATAGACAATCGCATAACAAGAAAAAAGACTCACCAGCACTTTGGCTCCTCCATTCAACTTCCAAGGACAGGGATTTTGGTTCTGGGAATCACAGGCTGTAAAACTGTTCTGATTGGTGGGGTAGGACTGAGATGACAGGCTGCCACTGATGGGGCATTGACTTGATTGACTGGAGGAGTGGGTGTACTTGGCATTATCAACGTTGGTGCTAGTGGGGTTGTTGTTGTTGTTGTTGGAGGCAACAGGGCAGTGTGTGGGGACAAGGTAGCTAGATGTCAGGTTTGACTGGGCCCCTTGGGTGGGACTGGAATAGGTCTGGGACTGTGGCTGGGCTGTAGAGTGTGAGAAGGCCGATTCCTGTACTACATTGTTTTGGAAAGACGACGGGCCATGGTTGTTGTTGCTGGCAGCCATCTTGAGTGGTTTCTCTTCACCATTGGCAAAGTTGTTGCAGTAAGACTGCGATATGGAGCCGGCTCCATTTGACTGGTTCTCTGGACTGCAGGGGGCCTCAGGAGGGGCTGAAGCCTCAATTTCCATGGAAGCGGATTCATTGAGGCTGTTCATGTAGCTCTGCATCTCATCCAGTAGTCTCTGTTTCTCCCGTTTGGGAATCCGCCCAAAACGCACAGCTGGAGATATCGAGAGAGAATAGGCTCCATTAGCAATCATTGACATCAAACATCAGTATCACTTCCAATTCCTTACTGACAACACTTTCATTACAAAAATACTAAGGCACCGGATATGATTTGATCTGCCGGGGCTTGGTATAATACAACCTCGACCACCTGACAATCTCCGGCTGCCATATGCCACATAATCACTATGTGGATTACTTATCCAAAGACGTCTCTACTCTCTCTGACCATTCCGTCTCCATCACCATGGAATTACCACAACATGGACACTAACGCCTTCTCGTCGTCTGACTGCTGCATCCTTTTCTCCGTCTTCACAAGCCTCCCTTCCCCCTTTCAACACCGCAGCTCCTGTGACAACCCTATTTATCGCAACCTGCCGCTGTATGCTACACCACCTCCCCCAATCCCTCTCCCTTTCGCTCTCCTCTGTCTTTCCGTTGAACACTCGCTCTCTCTTCTCTGTGGAAGTAGGTCACTGGGTCAGCAGCATTGAACATGATGTCATTAGTAGAGTGACAGTGTGAGTGAGTAGTGTAAAGGTAAAAAAGAGAAGACCGGCAAGAGGGAGAGGTGAAAGACGTGGTTGGACACAGGACAAAGGGGTGAAGGTAGAGTAAAGGGCGCGATAACAACACACCAAGTCATAGACATCAAATGAAAATGAAAGGGTGAGAAAATCTGTGAGGGAAAGTAAGAGACTTTATGGATCTATGCAATTGTGCTTGTGGGCCTGGGTAAAATATGGGGGCATTTCATTTCAAATGTTGAGAAGAAGTTTGCATGTTGTGATCTGATGAATTAGCAGGTGGTTTTTCACTCCTGCATTTTGCCTTTTTTTTGGGGTCATCTAAAAATGTTTGCTCCAGAAAAGCACATGATTTATTATCACCCAGTTTAGTCGTACCCCAAGAGACAAGAGTCCTGCAGGGAAACAATGCAGTGGAGCAGATGAACGTCACTGATTTTGTTTCTAATTGCATTGTCAACTAGGTTCTTATGATTAAAAGGACAGAATTGCATTATACAGCAAAGGACTGTTTGTAAATGTCAGTCTTGAAAAAATAATAGGCGTGAAAGAACATCACGTTGAACACACGGGGTAATCAAGAGCCTCATGCCCCAATTTCCCAAAATAAACTATATTTGTCATAGTTTCTCCATGACTGATGACTACTGGGACTCCCAAGCTCCTCGTGTCATAAATCAGATACCAGGGCAAGGAGAGCGGAAGACAAAGGGGAACAAAAGACAAAGGGAGGAGTATGGGGAAAGTGAGGAGAGCATGGAGAGAGATAATGGATTATTTGTGATAAGGAGCAATATAAACCTCTGGCCCTATCGAAAAGGTATCTAGACGTTTCCTGGTTTGGTCCTTTGCTCAAAAGCTACTGAAGCAACTGATTGAGATTTTTTATCACGTTCTGTGAAATAACAAACAGAAAACAGAACTTAGCTATCACTTATCTATGATGCAAATCTATTCCAAATCAATTACCATGCTTGATCAGCCCTGACCCTCCGATCCTCTATGGGGATAACGCTGAGGATACATGGTTCAATACCATCCTCTCCTCCAATTGAAATTCATAAATACATCATTTCCTTTCAGTTTTACTTGGCATACGTCAAATGTTAGACATTGTCTCTCACCATCTCGGGACATGCCCACGGAGAGACACTTCTTGAAGCGGCAGTGCTGGCAGCGATTCCGGTTCATGCGCATGATCAGACAATTTTCATTCTTGACACACATCTTGTAATGGATGTTCTGCTGAATACTGCGTCTGAAGAAACCCTGGGGAAGGAAGAGGAAGAAACACTTTGAAGTGTGTGAGCGTGAGTGTGTGTGTGTGCTGTGTGTGTTGTGTATGTAGTAAAAAGAAAACGTGATATAATACTGTCTTTGGTAGGTCTCACCTTGCAGCCCTCACAGGCGTGCACACCATAGTGGAACCCAGATGCGATGTCGCCACACACCTTACACAGAAGCACCATACCTCCCGTCTCTATACAAGAGAAATACATCCATTGTCAGAGAGACGTACAATAGTGAACTACAGGCAAGCACTTTTAGAGGAGAACAGGAAGGAGGGCAGTGAAAGCTGTACTTACTGGTGAAGGTGCCGGTGAAACCACAAGGTCTTTTGGCCACTATGGGATGGTTGTAGGTGGCAGGTGACACCGTCGAAGTTTGGGCAACCGGTGCATTGTTGACTTCAGGAAACTGGAAGACCATTTTGGGTGAAGGGGGAGTTCCTCCTCTTTGCTCTCCTCTCTGCTTCACGGCCCCAATCTCCTGAAAGGAGACACCCTCTGGGGACGAGGGCTGAGAGTGGGAGGAGGGTGACTGGGTCTGGTATCCACTTGAGGGGCTGCCAGGACTCGGGCTGGCACTGCCAGATGAGCCAGCGTATAAGATAACACCACCTGGAGAGACAAAGAGGAGCAAACGTTCAGCTCAGTGATCTATATCAAGGTCTATGTTGAAATTCAGAGGCACAATGTAGGTCGAAATACGAGTGTTGAGCAACGGTCTACTTTGATTCAATGAGTTTACTTGGCTGACCTTCTGCATTTTCTTTTCATGTAACGTGCGCACGCACACACACACACACACACACACCCTGTATCGTGCAAATACGAGTCTTTTGAGTATATTCAACTGATCTGATGTATAATTTGTAAATAAATAAAAAGACAATAGACCCAGACCCGGGTAGAACCAGTCTTTCTGGTTCTAACCTGTTAGACATTCATGACTAAAAAGTCTCACATGCCATCTCTTTGTTGCATTTGCCAGTTAGCGATGCCTTGCCATCTTGGAGGCCCGCTGCAGAATTTGCGGTGCACAAATAATGGCTAAAATATAACAACCAGGCTACAAAACGAGAGAGATAGTCATAGTGTGGGTGTTGGTCCATTTATTACTGCTACAAGTACATGCTACAGTCAGTGGTCCAATAAGGTAGATTTGTTTCCAAATTGGGTTACTGTGACACAGGAAACGGTCTCGTCTTTAGCCCTAGGCTGTGCACCCTGTATTGGAAACTTGAGAAGATCAGCTCAGTTAGCCTAAACAAACAGTCCTTGGCTTTAGCCATCAAACTAATCTAACCAACTATTAATGTTACTACTAACGCAAACGGCATGCTACATCACCTGAACGCCTCGTATAGGCCATCCAAGACATCTAGCTGACAAAACATATTGATCTGACCTCATTTTGTACACTTGTAATAAGTCTGCAAAATGAGGTCAGATCAATGTTAGTTTCAAAGTTAGTTTAATATTACAGTGATTTGTTTGTCAGGGACTGAAACAGACAGACATTCTTTAAAAAAGACACAAAATAAAATAAATAAAAAACGACAGGCCTGATTTCGCCCCACCCCTTGTACATAATAATGTGTTCCAGAGCATTTGTTCCATTTTAAAATGTCAAGACGGAAATGTCCCATTACCCCTCGACACAACTCAC
>OMOT01001545.1:9292-20983 GCA_900312575.1 Acanthochaenus luetkenii
CAGGTGTTTGGCATTGGTGCCATGTGTTTCCTGCCAGCCGGGGCCAATGCATGTTTCCATAGATGCACGTTAGTACTCCTCACATCAGCGCTGCTTTCAATCGATGCCATCTAATTCCAGTGTGGCAGGCAAACTGGGCGGCTGCATAGAAGTGGGGCAGATTCGAATGGCCCTATTTTCAATGCAGAGAGTGAGCTTTCTTAGTTGGAGCGGGATGCAGATTTGGCATAGTAGTGAAATTGTTGTAAGACAGAAACCAAAAAAGTGATTTTATCAAGTGAAGTTTACTGGGCAGCATGTATCTATCTATCTATCTATCTATCTATCTATCTATCTATCTATCTATCTATCTATCTATCTATCTATCTATCTATCTACAAATGCTTTGCAGCTCAAAATAATCATATCATTATTGTTGCCAGATACTGACAATGCCATGGTGACAACATATTATTCTCTTCATCATACGAGGCACACACGATTCGAAGAGATAACAGAGCCTGATCTGAGAACTACACACACGGGGCTCATGAAGTGAAATGCATAACTTTATAAACTCTATAAACACATATTGAATAACTATTTTGTCATATAATGCCTCAGTTGTCTGGATTTTTGCATTTTAGTATAATATATTTGGCCCTAAATGACTGCTTGCTGTCCAATAATAAGTGGATTTGGAGTATTAAATATGGATCTGGCCGAAATCAGTACAACCACATTTGGGAAGTGAGTTAAATCGACAATTCTATTTCAAGGCTCTGCTTTTGTAGTCAATTGTGTTGCCTTACATGCCAGAACAATGGCTTAATGTAACAGAGGATAATCACAGCATATTGCTATTCAGCTCTGTTTTCTGAGGTAAAAGACCTGAGCGCCATTTCACTTTGATTTAGCAGTCCTATTCTGGGAAAGTGCTAGAAACCCTCATCTCATATCCAGCAGAAAATAGCCAGTTGAGATGTCGAAATAGTGAGATATCTTGGGACACTGTCCACCCACCAGCATCTATGCGTCAGCTGTGGCGCACCCTAGGACTCTTGAGTCTGTACAGCGTGGGTTGGTTGGTGGACAGGGTAGTATCCAAGCAACCCACCAAGCAAAACAGTTATTTGCGTTGCCAGTTGAGTTATTTTAGACAGTTGAAATAAAGAAATGAGCAGCATTACAAGTTGCAATGATTGTTATATAATAACAAATGTCGCTGACAATATGTATTTTGAGTGTATTTTCCATTTCCGACATCGTAGGAGTGGAGTTTCGAACATTGCGCATAGGAAAACTAAAAAAGATAAAGACCACCAGGTATGCAGACTGAATACAGCAGTTCAATTAAAAAGGATTGCAGTAACAAAAAAGCATCTAATCTTACTACCGAAGGGAGAATTTCACACATTCAGAGTTACTCATGATGCCCGAGGGAGGCGGAGATATGTCAAGTTAAATGCCTAAAATGCATAAAACCATTCCCCTAACAGGTATAAATTTCAAATTCTGTCACTAGATGAATAGGTGCAATTCATTACTATTTTTCCTTCCAAACTTATCTACGTATGGCGAATGTGCAGCCAAGCAAGAAAGAAAACAGTGTGTGTAACCAAAACCGCAGATGCCTCCCACCCAACCCCCCACTCAAGGGGATAACAGAGCATGCTGACATGTTAGTTTTTCCTTCCCACCTGGGTCATATCATTGCATGACACCCTGAAAAGTTGGGTTCCCCCTTTTTTTCGGAGGCTTCCAAGGCAGCCTTCAACGAACGGAAAAACGATGGTGTGTTTTCTTTCCGTAGGGCGTGAGACTTCCCTCTCTCATCATAGATTATACCGGTGCTTTGGGGTGTGGTTTCTTGAAATGTATCCCGGCTTATTGAAACATGATGGAATGGCCATCATTGTCGGAGGTGTCTGTGTTTGGAGAATAATGGCCCTTTTGCCTGATTTCCACAGGTTTTCTGTGATATGAAGACGAGAGGTGGGGGATGGACAGTGCTGCAGCGTCGGAGAAACGGCTCTGTTGACTTCCACCGCGGGTGGAGGGACTACAAAATGGTAGGTTCAGCAGAAGGTAGAGTGCATCATTAGTACACAGCACAGTATCGGCAGAATGGATCTGGATTGTGGGACTTGACAGGAGGTTCCAATAACTATCCATGAGTGGTTTGGCATGGAGAGGCGTGGGATACCGGCGAGCCTGTGATCCCAGGTGACCTGCGGTTGTTTTATTTGGCCGCCCGTGTGTTCTCTACCACCCCCCATGTTATTGCACCTGCTCTCGCTCCCTCTCCCTGTCATACTCCCACATACTTACACACACACACACACATCATGCACATCAGTCACCCGCAGAACATTACTGTTTTCATCCCTCATCAAGATCCCGAATGATTTGACGCTTAGGGGAATGTGTTTGTGGTGATGAATGTAACATCAGTCCCAAATAGAAGCCCTGGAGAACAAGCACTGACTGGATATAACACAGTCGTACACAGGAGACGATGACGTTGTCCCAGTTCTCGAGCTGGACCAAAATGTTTTCACACCTTTTGGATTTTGTTTGTTTCGGTTGGATTTACATTTAGATCGTGCTTTTCTGATTCGCATCACAACGTTTTCTCAATAGAACCAATATTCCTTTTGTGCAAATCACAGCAGAGAGAAAAAAATAATAATGTTGGCAAGCTTTTTCAATCAACTTAAATTACACACCGTGCAAATACGTGAGGCTGGTTTGGACTTTTGATTGAACGGAGTGGCCATTTCTCTCTCGCCTTCTTCAACAGATCAATTGCCACAGCTTGGCTGAGAAATCAAATGGCCAGAGGATGGTGATTGCAGACAGAAAGAGTGAGAGAGACAGAAAAAAGGCTTGTAAAAAATTCTGATTCTAAATATTTGACCCCAAGTTGGGGCGTGGGAGCATGGGGACCCTGTGTAGATGACAGATAACGTACGGTATGTACTGAAGTGCTTCACTGACCCGTCCACACTTCTCACAATCTGTGGCCAGTGTTAATCGAATGTTACACCCAGGCCTGCTGGCCACATGATAAATGCTCCAAGACTCTCGCTATATATTTGCTCTCACTTAAGACCAATAACAAACAGAGGGTCTGACAGCTGGACAAAGTGTGTAACAATTCAGTGGTAAACAAAGGAGAAAGTGTACCCATCTGTTAGAATGGTCACAGAAGGCGTAATATCTGTGGAGGCAGGTCTCTCATTTATTCACCACTCTTGCTTGAAAAGGCAAATAATCAAGTCTTCAAGATCATATCCTTATTGATATGACTGACAGTTAACATATGCTCCTTGATCTCTCTCTCTCTCAAAATCATTTGGCCTTTTCACCGTACGATTGACCTTTCACGTTCCCTTGTGTCCGACAGACAGGTGACATTTTGCACTTGACAGCCCTCTGTGAAATTCATTAACCGAAGCCGTCATTTGACCCCTCCTGTTAAGCCGTCTCTTTGAGTAGAACATCTCATTTCATTATCATTCCACTGGAGAGACGACGTTCATTCCCTTTGTGAAACATTTCGGTCAAAGTCATGCTGTATCTGGTTTCATTTAACTTTTAAGTTGCCTTTTTTGAAATTATTACTATGCCTTCCACCCGTTAACATCATTTAACCTTGCCTCCTGACTCAGCAATGTATTCCCTTGACATTTCTCTGTTCTAGATCCGTTGCGGTGTATTTCACCTTAGAGGTCTGCTGCACGGGCCTAAACTCTAGGGGTTTCGCCTAACAATGTGTTTGAACCAATTCAAATACGAAATCAACACCACAAAACAAAGCATGGACCAGCGTTATATTACTGTCGGTTCAAGATATTGATAGAGAGAAAAAGTTTGATGAGCTTTTTGACAAGCTGATTGGCCGAGCCGCAACAAGCCACGGTACCAAAGACTGGAATGGACAAACACGACTAGGCTACACAACAGTTTTTATTAACAAATGTGAAGCGCTTCATAAAACAGGTGGTCTTACCGCTTTGTGTGATGAACACGAATAGTCAAAAAACATTTATCCCAATTAAGCTTCACTCCAAAAACCCTGTAAAGTCTGTCTGCTGCAGAACATCGCAGGAACAGTCCATCCTCACTAGTCCATCAGGCCAGTGCATTGTGGGGGAAAAGTATTGCATCCACTGACGAAGGTTTCAGCGCAATCCTCCTCTCTTCAATCGTTCTCCCTGCTGAGCTGAAGTTCTATCTGTGCAGCCGCGAGTCCGACTAGTGCGAGATTTACAGGCTGTGTTGTAAATATGTTTGGTACTGTTAACGTAGTTTTTTAATAACATTTATATTGATTTTGTTACCGTAGTGGTTTTTTATTAATAGGCATGGAAATCGTCCCAAATCCCGGCCCTAATCTGTCAATAGCCTCAGGCCCCGTCGGGCTCGGGCCTCGTTGCAGACCTCTATTTCACCTTCTCACAACATAGCCTATCTTTAAGTAGCATACCACTGAATTTCCTCTTTAAAATATATCATTCCTACGTACTCGCACAGTTCATTCTGTATTCACCTCTGTCATCCCTTGCCAAAAGCAAGAGAGAAAACAATGTCTTACCCTGTGAAATGGGCCGTCATACTCATGATTTAAAGCATATTTCAGGGTAAAAGTTTAGACAAACAATGGATCAGGCCACAAAGTCAGTCTTCCATTAATTTTAAGTGAAGCAGTAACAGGCAATATATTGGTAGGATATTATCACAAATTAAGGTCTGGTCCCTCACTTTGGGAGAGAGAATTACAGTTCATAAATACTCACTGGGCCATCAGAATGATATATGTGACTTCTAAAATTGAGGGCCATTTCCATATTAATTCCAAAAATAATTGGCAGATCCCTGGTACAATCTTCCCCCTTGTTATACAATTTTCTTTTTCTATTGATTCCCTCTCTTTGTGCTTATTCCAGGGCTTCGGAGAGCCATCTGGGGAGTACTGGCTGGGGAATGATATCATCCACAAGCTGACCAGCTCCCAGGAATACAGTCTGCATGTCCAGCTAAAAGACAGAGAGGGGAACGAGGCTTACTCGCATTACGACCACTTCTACATAGACGGAGAGGCCAAGAATTACAGGTAAACTACCTTAAATCATATAACTGAGTAATAATAATGTAATGTTCAAATCAATATTTGATATTTGAACTGTGCAGTTCAGAAAATAACCTGCCATGAAGTGTCTTCACTATGTCTCGAGAACACTCTCCAGGTCTGATAAAAAATACATTACCTGCCATGAAAAAGAAAATATTACGCTCAAATGCCCAGGCCTCCATTTAAACTCTTTCTTAAACTCGGTCAGAATTTTGATGTGAATGGAATCGCAATGAAGGTGTTGTATTTCAGCAAAGAGTTTTGCTAAGAGTCCTTCAAACTGTGAAAGGCATAACTGCAATAGAGTAATACCCGTTCGATCTTCATTTTCCCTCTGGGTGTAAAACTCTAAACACCATGATGAATTAGAAACCATTATCAACAGTTCAAACTTTGTTCTTTAACTCTACGGTTTCTTATCACCGAGCACAAAAGTAAAGGAACTGCTAGGCCTCTTTTTAAGAAATGTCACTCAAAATTATGAGCTTAGTGGAGGGCACGCCGCCACTTTCTTCTGCTTTCACGTTGACTTTTCCATGGCTACCGCTGCCCCTGAAAATCCCCAAGGGCAGCCCCATCCACTGGAGGATAACAGGAACGCTCAGCCATACCTGGCCCTGCCAGGAAGCTGACAATTCAAACAAATCTCCACAGTAACCCTGCGCTCACTAACAAGGTTACGTGTGCGCGTGCTGAAGCCCTGCTTTCCCCAAAATAGAAAAACTTTAAACCAAAATAGTGTGGTTTAGATTTAATGTGAATTAACTGGAATTTGCTCTTGTCTTCTGGAACTTTATGGAATTTGATGTCGCTTTAGTATGAGATGAGAAATCATAATCATATGTGGGTGTATGCTTTCCATGATACCTAATCGTACATCAACTTGCATTTCCCAGTTCTCCATAATTAGCGTGATACTGTAATATAAAACTGAATGTTTCACCATTTTGCTGTAGGCTACACTGTGTGAGGTGAGGCACCTGCATGGTGTAATCACCTCTGTGAGCCAGCTACCTCTGAAATCATGCTCTATCTTAGCAAGTAAAGCTAGTAAATACGCAACGTACTATTGTAAGTCGCTTTGGACAAAAGCGTCTGCTAAATGATGTAATGTAATGTAATGTAACGTGCAGACCAAAGGCACTTCTCGAAATGGCACTGGGGAACCCCATCAAGTCGCCCATATAAAATGCCATCAGAAATGTTCAAGTTCATTTATTTATATAGCTCTTTATCACAAGCATGTCTCAAAGGACAAATGTCTTGAGAAATGTCTTGACAAAGGTCTCCAATGGGATATCTTGTGGCCTGTAGTAGCCATACAGTCTAATTTGATAATCTTCCTCACATCACCAAATCCTTATGATCAAGTAAGTATGTCTCAAGATCAATTATTCTAACAAAGTACCCCCTGATGTATTATTCCTATCCCCACAATGCTGTGTGGTCCTGCCCTCTGAACTTACAAATTCAAGAGGAGGATCCCTCATTTAGTCATCACATGCCCTGAGCTATGGAGAGGTCACATAACTCAGAGGAGAGTCCAATGCTAACTAGACAGATGACAGGGCAGAGGAGAGGGCAGACAGCCAGGCTGACCTAGCACTGACACACACACACACACACAACTCAGGGGCTGGGTTATGAAAATAAAGGAGTGCACGTATTTCACCTGAGCAGAGATTCCTTTCAGAACGGGAGGAATAGTTCTTTAGGTTAGCTTTCTCATGAGTGCAGTGTTGTATGGAAAACCAGGGAGATGGACCCTTTTCTCAAAAGTACACCTAATGCTATATTGCAGTGCTTTACAGGTGACACGTAACTTGATTACCATTGATTTCAGTCAGAGAGGATGAACGAAAGAATGTCTATAGGATGCAGCAAATTGTGCATTTGGTAATCCGCTTGGTTTGGTTAAAAACACACTCCTCTTATTAACCCATATCACAACGTGGGACTACAATAGAGAAGAGTGCAACTTGAAAATGAACGAATAGTGACAGGGATTTTTTGGGTTTCGCTTTTTGCTGAATTTCTCTGTGCCTTCCCGACTCTTCCCAACCCAGCCTTCACGCAGAGGGCTTCAGTGGCACAGCAGGCCGCACCAGCAGCCTCAGCCACCCCGGCACCCAGTTCAGCACCAAGGACAGAGACAACGACCGCTGCACCTGCAAGTGCGCACAGATCGCATCTGGAGGTATGCGCGGCTTCCCTCCACTTATGTTACTTCATCTCCTTCTGTCTGTCTCAACCTGCCCCTCTTTAAAGCCTCTCTCGTTAAACATCTCCACCCAACCCCTTGTAAATGTCCCGAGGTGCATTTCATTTCCCCTCTGCACCAATAATAAAGTTACTGCTGAGTTACAGCTGTATATTTAGGTGTTACATTTCACGAGCTGGAATTCAATTACTTCGGACATTTCCCTTGAACCCTCTGACACCTGTCCTCTCCAGGTTGGTGGTTCGAGGCTTGTGGTCCATCCAACCTGAATGGCATGTACTACCACGGCTCATCCAGTGTGATTCGCTACAATGGCATTAAGTGGTACTATTGGAAGGGCCCAAATCTGATGGCTACGATGACAACCATGATGGTGCGCCCTGCAAACTTTTGACGGCATGGCTTCTTTCGTGATGTCAGACGGTGTATGTCGTCACCTACAGACTGATGAACAATATCCAGGATGTGGACTATTTGAGAGGAAATTCAGATGGAACGGTTTCAGCTTATCTCGGAGGGGTGCTTTAACAATTTCCTGGGGCCATATGCAGCCTCTCAGCAAATGACTGTGGGTTTTTAAGCAGTTCCCCTTCCAAATCCATTCACAAAGGTGCTCAGACTACATGTTAATAAAATAGCGTGAAGATCGTCCAGCTGAGGGAGATAGAAGGTGTGGTTGTTGCTATGATAAGGTATCAGTTGATGAGGAACGATTACTCAACCCAAAATTAATTGGAATTAATTGAGCTGATTAAACTTTAGAAACATTTTATAGCAATGCTTATTTTTGTTTAGCATTAAAATCAGAAAATCTATGTAGACATCAGTGGGTTTGTTTGTTTGTTTATTCGTTTTTTAACTCTATATTGAGTTTTCATGCATTATGTCCAAATCACAAGGATGCACGGCCACCGATATTTCTACAGGTTAAAGAAAATTGTCAACCCACTGAAATTATTCTCTTTTGCTCATAAACGTTTTCCCCATTAGTCCTTCTCCCTGAGCTTAAAATCATTTTGGTAGGCATGAAACATCCACTATTCTGAGACCAGCTTTTAAAATAACTATCAAACCATAACGCTTTATGAACATGGATCTTGATATTTATGTTTATACTATGTTATTCACGGCAAATAGGCTTGCTGAAGATGTGGTTTTTTTAAACAGAAGTTCAATCCATGCACAATAGACTGAAAGATAACTTACAATAACTGCTGACGTTTACCACTACATCAATAACAGCAACAATAACAGGCTTCTCCCTTTGCTGTGTCTTCCAAAGGGCTTTTCACTCCCTGAATCTTTTCAGCTACACCTCTCATAACATTTTATTTGTAAGAGATTCCCCTGATAAAAGTGCACATAATAAACTAAGTGATACAAAAAAGGTGTGAAATAAGTTTTTAGTTTGTAAAAACAATAAAATGATTGTGGTTTTGGGGTCCATCTAATACACTGCATGTACCAAGTGCTTGTTTCCATGTGAGTTACATACAACAAGGCACACATGCTGGACTCAGGAAGTCAGGTGGAGGCCGTCTCGCACCATTGGCCTGATGAATTATCCAATAACACTGGTCCCTGTGGTACTCATTAAAAAGCGTATGGGTTTCACCTCCGAGTAACAATGACCTGTATCTGCCTGTACCATGCACTGGGCAGACTGGCCATTGGTAACTTGGAGACAATACAGGAGGACGTCGGCTGGCCATGTCCGCAATGTCTGCCAATTGTTGTGACTCATCGCGGCATGAGAATGACAGTATGATTCATCTCTGACTGTGAAAGCAATTTGTTGCAAAGTCAATACAACTCCTAAAATGAGACAGTCAGCTTAATGAACTGCAGGTCAGGTACTGGTGTTTTAACACAAGCAGTGTGTTGACTTGTTGTTCCTGCTGATCAATCCTGCTTGTTCAACTCAGTGGAACATATTTCACACGGAGAAAAACATATTCTCCATTTGGTTATGCCAAATAAAATACAAATGTTACACTCAACAAAGAAATCCTTTAAATGTGTATAAACAAAAGGCTACTTTGTGTATGGCTCCATAGAATATGCCAAGCACTCACCCAGAATCAACATCTTATATGCTTTTGATTTACCACTCTATTGGGGAATATGCTGGAGCTGCTCAAGACAATAAAACTACTCGGAGGGATAACACCACCGTATCTTACACCTCCATTAAATGTATGTGTATAAATATACGATGCAATCACACTAGAATTTGTGAGGAAACTGCATAGATCATCACAACTGGATCCGGTGCCAGCAAAGCTATGGATATACAGTGGCCATAGCCCGCCCCAAGGCTAATGAAGATATAGTATTTCGCTTCCTGTATACCGTACATGCAGAAAAGCATCCACACATGGACACACACACACACACAGACACTGTTTATATGCAGTGACCCCACTGTTAAACAGGTTTATTACGACCTCCAAGGGCTGGACAGGTGATGGATCACAGTGGGGGAGGCCAGGGGTGAATCCATCAAAGCAAGTTTTATAAAGACCACTTGAGGTGGCCTGCTGGCTCAACAGCTGAAGTGGTTGTGTTCTTGTCCAGTGGAGCGGACCGGGAGGCTGGACCGCCTCGCTTCTCTACTCGTCCCTGTTTATTAGCTGGGTTAGAGAGAGAGCGAGAGAGACAGAGAGAGAGAGCGGAGAAAATGGGGATTTAGCATCCCAGTCAAGTTAGATAGATTGATGCAGAAGAGGAGAGAGTGAAATGGAGAGGTAGAGAGAGAGAGAGAATGGAAGAGGGAGAATGGAAGAGAGATAGAGAGCGAGAGGGAAGACAGAGCGTAATTTGGTAGTTGTGCAACATTATTATAGATATTGGTGATTAGGCGGGGTCCTTAAGGGGGTTCCAGGGGTTCCCCAGCTAAATGAGGAATTGTTTAATTTGACTATAATTGACCAGAAATGATCCCAATTAAAGAATGTATGAGATTTACTATTCTAATCTCCCCATGTACAGTGTAGACAGTTATACAATTCAATGCTAAATCAATGACAAAAAACACTCATATGGGAAGTCTATGGAATAGGTTACTTGATATGAATGACAATAGACTAATTAAAATGATATTTAAATGGAATAGACACAAAACTGACCTTGAATAGCAAAATTGCTGTTCAGTGGTTATGGATTCGAAGAAGTATTCTTTAAACTGGAAAAAATGATATTTCTACATTAAAGGAGATGGTGTTCCATAAGGTTAAGCATAATTGGGCGGTTGAGATTTGGAGTAAACCAAAACTATGTCCTGTATAATTTGTCAAAGAATAAAAGATCACTTTGTGCTCAGATTAGAGGAGGTATATTGCCACTTCATATTGAAACGGGTAACGTTAAGTATTTTGGGATGGAAGAAGAAAGTCGAATTTGCCCAATGTGTGACCTTGAGGTAATAGAAAATGAGTATCATTTTGTTTTGTACTGACCTTTTATTGGAAGAGCCGTGATGTGATGTTTAGTAATATAAATACATAAATATTGATTATAAAGACAGAGGTAGATCTGATAAATATTGATAATAAAGACAGAGGTAGATCTGATAAATATAGATTATAAAGACAGAGGTAGATCTGATCAATATTGATTATAAAAACAGAGGTAGATCTGATAAATATTGATAATAAAGAAAGAGGTAGAGCTGATAAATATTGATTATAAAGACAGAGGTAGATCTGATAAATATTGATGACTCGCAGCGATTGAACTGGCTGTTTGAAAAAGATACCTTTAGGCTAGCTAATGATCTAGAGAAAGCCTGGGACATGAGGAAGATAGCAATGTACCAATAGAGGTATAGGGTGTACTCGTGTATTTATTTATTTATTTATTGTTTTGCTTGTATTTATTCCTATTTTTTGTGTTAGGTTTAGTGGAAATTCTAACTAGGTTTGACCAGCAATACCAGATGTTATTTTTATGTGATGAAAGATGTTATATCATAGTCCACAGATGAACTATGGACTATATTATTAATGTGTGGTAAAGGTGTCTCATAATCCCATATTGGATGGGACAATAGATGGCATGACATGTAAAATACAAAAAACATTCAAATTCATTAATATGGGAATATGAAAGTCTCTGGGACAACACCGTATCAACTGGGGGTCTGCAGCCTAATGTGTGTCTAAACTGAAAACATATGAGAACCCCATGTTTTCAAACCCAATAATATGGTTTGAATGTATGAGCTGTTGTTTGTTGGCTTTGAAAATGTACATTTTGTAAACTGCTTTGGCAATATTGTTTCTGATTATGAGTCACTTAATTGAAAAGGAGAGAAAGAGAGAGAGAGATAAAGAGAGTGCAATGTGTGTGTGTG